>VMBQ01005262.1:0-33494 GCA_007657795.1 Dreissena rostriformis
TTACTGTTAAAAAACCACCACGTCCAAATTTGTGTCCCTAAAATCCACAGAGTCTTGCTTAAAATACCCGGTAGATCTGTTTCGTCAGAGAAATGACATCACACGAGAAACGTCATACATTGCGTCATCAAGTAAATGGAAATAAAAATACGGAAATCCGGTTCTGTAATATGTTTAAAAGAAGATGCATAGTAGGATGATATGTAATATAAACGGTAACATTCACGACGCGTTTCAATAATGCGTCAGTCTTGTGACGTGTATTGAACAGGTTACACTCAACTATGTGTCATGGCGTGCGTAGGAATACACTACTTCCTGTTGACCGGAGATAGGAGAATGTATTCGACCCTGCTTTATTTAGTCAATGTTTGCAACAGAGGCAGATTAAAAACTGAATGACGTTGAAAAATAATAATTTGGCGAAAAGATAAATAGCAACTTTATGCTTACCACATCGGATTGCATACACAAAAACACGCTAAAATATGTACCCAAAACATATGCACTCTGTTGATATAAAATCAAACATCTATCAATATTTAATGTTTAAATCAAATATTTAAACGTAGATTTTTTAGTTTAAAATAACAGAGTTTTCGAAAGTTCATACCTTATACACATGGATGGTAACACTCTGGATGTAGCAACAGTAGCAAACGTTCGAATATCGTTTTCGTATGTACCGAATTGATCATATCCTGCTACAAGAATGGCACCAACACCGACACCTAATAAAAACAATATGCAATAATTGAATGGTGTAATATTGAATATACACATGTAATGAAATAGGGTAACTCGCCATTGAGTCTTACGGGTTAGCAGTTCAATGCTATAATTACACTTTCTTCGATCAAAGCCGGGACTCAGCTGCTGCTGCCTTTTAGTACCATATCTTATGAATCTTTTTTTAAAAATAACTATTAGGTTATCAGCTTATTTTCATTACAAACAGTTGAAAAGCAATATCCACTCAATTCACCCATGAGTCGAACATATTCGCCCTTTACACGGACATATATTTGTTTTAAGCATATATTGTGTTATCCGTTCCCTAGATTCATAACAATACACTATTAACAATAAAAATCCAGTGTTGAATTTTTAAATGTGTTTATTTTTCAACATGCTGACGAACATAAGCTTTTAAAAAGAAGACAAATGGCATGCTCACTTTAGGTGTCTATTAGGACTAAACAGCAACTTAACATTTGAAGCACTGAGGCGACACAGAAAAGTATGAAATTACAGAGATAAAAAATTATGTGATTCGTGTTGTTTGTGAGCTTAGGGATTCTTAATAGATTGAGTCATGCTAATTTAAAAGAATATGTTGTTAATTGTCATCCATATGCCTCTCCAAGTAGGTAAACTCGTGTTCATCATAAGGGCGAATCGCGTTCGTCTCAATGGCTAATTGAGTTGTATCACATAGTGCCATATATTACTGTGAACTATATTAAACAAAACAAACCATTAAAAATAGCCTTCTATTATTAAAGAAGAAGGTAATGTTTTCTATTGACCATTTGCGAATGCTATGAAATGCATCAGGCCAGAATGCCGATGGTATAAGCTGATCGAAAAATTTAAAATTGTGAATTTTCCGTCACCGGAAGCTATTAATACTGTTACATAACAAACAATAGCTTGAGTAAGCAGGGGTTTTTCTGCACTGTCTGCGCCTCCGGACAACGGAGGCATTCCCAAAGCAAACGGACCCGTTCCCAATCGAATTTTGATTACATATTTCCCAATTAAAAAAAAAAANTATTAAAGAAGAAGGTAATGTTTTCTATTGACCATTGGCGAATGCTATGAAATGCATCAGGCCAGAAAACCGATGGTATAAGGTGATCGAAAAATTTAAAATTGTGAATTTTCCGTCACCGGAAGCTATAAATACTGTTACATAACAAAAAATAGCGTGAGTAAGTATTTGTTAACATTTGATCTAGACATTTTATATTTTTTAGTACCAAGGGTAAAGTGTTTATTACAAAGTCTCAAATCATGTCTAACAACACTCATCTTTACAAACTGCAAAGATAAAAATGTCTGACTCAAGGGCGAGTTACCCTATCTCAAAAACCACCTCATGCGATTGGCTAAGAGCGGTCAAGTGCCCATGTTGTATTTTCCATACACCCCGAGTAATTTCCATACACCTAGATTTAGCATATGTACGGGGAACCAATTAAAATATCGATTGCAACTGAAACTGTGCTGTAGATAAGATTGATGACACTATGTCAGCTTAACAGGGGTCATACAAAAACTAAATTTAGTATAAACAACACGCTTACCTCAATGAAATATTTAATCCAATTCTTATAACAATAAAGTTACAACGATATGCACTTCCATTTTCTGTTCTCCCATCCCTTTCTCGAAAATTATTTTAAACCACACTTTTTTTTTAATATCAATAGTATCATTTCATTTGTATCAAAATGCTAACCGTTTTGACCCAAAACAGGATTTACGAAATCCTGGATTAACAGGATTCATCGAAGTTTACAACTGTGCATGACAAACCCACAATCCGTAATACGTTTTGGATTCGTTCGATAATTTGTAAAAATATTTTACTGTTAAATATAATTCCACGTCCGACATGTTGTCCTTAAAATCTAATTTCATCTAGTGAGTTTCGTCACATAAATAACTAACAGTGTAACGATTATATCTCACCGACTACCTTTTCCTTGTTGTGTTTAATAGATATTTATGTCCGCAGGTAGCATGTAATTTTCGTCCACCTTTGGAAATCATTTTGTTTGATCAAAGAGTCAATAATGATCCAACATATGATGCCTTTATATAAATTCGTCTGCATGTTTTTGTTACAGTACAATGTTTAACGAGTATTCTGAAAGCTTAACGCACCGAATACATTGGTTATTTTGTCGGTAACGTATTTTTTAAGAAAGTGTATAATGTATATGCCGTTCGCAAAGCGTCAGCACTTAAGTGTTTGGATTTGGTAGAGACTTTATTATTCATTAAATCCAGACCATTCTTGCGTATATTGCGCACAACCGTTTATTTTTGGCATGTTTAATATGCCATATTGGCCCATGTGCATCAGGTCACTTAAGTTATTGCCCTTTTGTTCTTCCAAAAAGCTGAAATAAACCTTAAAGCCGCATGTAGTCGGGTCTTTAATATACTTCTACCATTGCCGGAGAAATTTATGGGACATTTGTAACATATTGCTGTCGGAAAGGTACAAACAGAGTATTATGAATATAAGCTTCAGAGTAGGTGTTAGTTATTTTTGCACTTACATAACTATTAAGTTGGGTACCATAAAATGTATGACAGTTTGTGTGTAAAATTCATCTTCTGATATAAGTTAACATGTGTGTATAGGTAATTATGAAATCATTCAAGACACGTATAATTTATAGCTAGAACATTTGTTAAACATTTGATTTTAGAATATGACCTGGTACTTGAGTTATAAATGCTGCTTTTAAAAGCGCCCATATCTCTTTTCCAAAATTTGATTGTTTACCAATTATGTAATCCAATATGACCCAAATTACAACTTTGATCTGATATTATTAAGATAAATATTGTGACCAAGATTATTCAAGATTGATTATTACACTAGACTTGTAGAGCGGTAACAGGGTTTTTCTAAAGTTTGCATCGGTGACTAAGTGCTTGACCCTAATTACACCAAATTCTTACTTGGTAAATATAATGTTGTGATTAGCATTCTAAATTAGTGTAATCAAGACCGAAACCGAAGTCAAAATTGTGCCATCAAGACTTCTTTAAAGGTAACGCACAGCGCACAATGCAATACCNCCAAGGAAATGGTAGCCGGTGAGATATAATCGTTACACTGTTAGTAACTGATGGTGTATATCCCATACACCATCAGTTACTAACAGTGTAACGATTATATCTCACCGACTACCTTTTCCTTGTTGTGTTTAATAGATATTTATGTCCGCAGGTAGCATGTAATTTTCGTCCACCTTTGGAAATCATTTTGTTTGATCAAAGAGTCAATAATGATCCAACATATGATGCCTTTATATAAATTCGTCTGCATGTTTTTGTTACAGTACAATGTTTAACGAGTATTCTGAAAGCTTAACGCACCGAATACATTGGTTATTTTGTCGGTAACGTATTTTTTAAGAAAGTGTATAATGTATATGCCGTTCGCAAAGCGTCAGCACTTAAGTGTTTGGATTTGGTAGAGACTTTATTATTCATTAAATCCAGACCATTCTTGCGTATATTGCGCACAACCGTTTATTTTTGGCATGTTTAATATGCCATATTGGCCCATGTGCATCAGGTCACTTAAGTTATTGCCCTTTTGTTCTTCCAAAAAGCTGAAATAAACCTTAAAGCCGCATGTAGTCGGGTCTTTAATATACTTCTACCATTGCTGGAGAAATTTATGGGACATTTGTAACATATTGCTGTCGGAAAGGTACAAACAGAGTATTATGAATATAAGCTTCAGAGTAGGTGTTAGTTATGTTGGCACTTACATAACTATTAAGTAGGGTACCATAAAATGTATGACAGTTTGTGTGTGAAATTCATCTTCTGATATAAGTTAACATGTGTGTATAGGTAATTATGAAATCATTCAAGACACGTATAATTTATAGCTAGAACATTTGTTAAACATTTGATTTTAGAATATGACCTTAAAATAACCACCCGCATTTTTGAAGCCAATTGGCAAACGAAAGCTTATGACTGGTACTTGAGTTATAAATGCTGCTTTTAAAAGCGCCCATATCTCTTTTCCAAAATTTGATTTGTTTACCAATTATGTAATCTAATATGACCCAAATTCAAACTTTGATCTGATATTATTAAGATAAATATTGTGACCAAGATTATTCAAGATTGATTATTACACTAGACTTGTAGAGCGTTAACAGGGTTTTTTAAAGTTTGCATCGGTGACTTAGTGCTTGACCCTAATTACACCAAATTCTTACTTGGTAAATATAATGTTGTGATTAGCATTCTAAAATAGTGTAATCAAGACCGAAACCGAAGTCAACATTGTGCCATCAAGACTTCTTTAAAGGTAACGCACAGCGCACAACGCAATACCTTCATAATTGTGAATTGTTGGATTTAGAATAGATAATAACTGCGCGGGAAATATTCTTGACCAAATTTATTTATCATAACCGGAAAGCGCTCGCGGCAATTCTAAGGATTGTATTTTAATGTATTTATTAAGTGGTTGTTGAAGAGAAATAACTTCAATAAATGCGATCGTATAATTATTTAAATGCTTTTAAGATCTTGAAGTATAAAGATACAAAGCACGTTAAAATAAATATAAAATGTAAAGCAATCAAATGACGGATGTATTTTTAAAACTGTCATACGCAATCAGTAAAATGTTGTTTATTATTATGTATATGTTCTAATGAAATTGTGAGCAGCTCTTCCAAATATGTAAGTTGTTCTAGCAACTAGAACCACTGAATCACAGTTTTAGCTTGAATTTCTACCTAAGAAAAGCTACATACTTTGCTCTGCTCAATTTGATGGCAAAAGGCTAGTATACATGTTTACCTCTTTTCACAAGTTTTTAAAAATTGAAATAAAACGTGTAACCAAGTAAAGAATCTTGCACCAACACATACGACGACGATAAAGAATCCCAAATTTCGCTTTTAATTCTATAACTTAACTGTAATTTTTCCGAATGTAACGGACTGTGTTTTTTTTACATACCATTCAGGGTATGCAGACGGAAGCAAGGAACACATATATCAATGATACGTCCATACTAAATAAAAAACAAATCACGTTTAACAATCTTACAATGGCGAACTTACCTATAAACGGTTTGATTTCTGCACTACAGCTGTGACATGTAATTGGGTTGTAATGAGAGTTCCTCAAACATGCACAACAAATGTCAAATTCGCAGCCCTGATCCTGATGCATACCTATTGCAAAAAGAACGTAAAACGATATACACTTAAGTAATTTTCTGATGGATATAGTTGTCTTTATTATGATTTTTAAATAATTGTTTTAAATAAATGCAACTTTTTCTTAACAAATAATCCGGAAGCATCTGCAGTGCTCAGATCATTGTAATAATGACTACAAGGCCATATACCTAAGGCATTGTCATATATTGCTATGTATCAACTCTACCTGCTTCATTCTATTATATATTATTACCCTGTGCGGGATATGTGCCTCTCGGATACCATGTAGCCAGTTGCTTATTACTACAGGGAATATATGTGTCATTTGTTTATACGTATAGAGGACCATGACAAGTGATTAGTGGCCTTAAAATAAGACAGTGATCAAAAACAAATGACACTCATAAACACGTATGAGTAAAGCTTGGGTCAACTCCTCGGTACGGTCAATGCACAGAATAGCATTGGGGTTTTAAAACATGTTTTAGGTCGCGCACACCTCACAATTTACCTAAACTTTTAGATCAAGAAACTCCCTTTAGGGCTCCTATATCGGTTGCAAAAGTAAATGCCTATGCTTGTCATGTGACGCACCATAGTGTGTTATCTATGGCTTTTTAAACGAGACAGTACTTAAAGTAGAAAAAAATGTTATCTCGCAAAATCGTCAAAAACAGAGCATATGGTTGTACTTAAGAAAACAGTGTTTCAATGATTCCAATAGTGTTCAACATGCTTGATTTCCAACTATGTTTTTCAAATAACAACCAACCGACAAAGTGCATTGTCAAAGCTCAAGAACTTAAACGTTTCACATTCATATACTTACACAACATGGATAGTCCAACTAGAATAACTTACGTGGAAACACTGCCCGATTGACTAAACATAGCTGGCATCGATTATTTTCTGGATCTTCCTTACATTGTATTGTCCCTGATGACCAACGTGGAACGGAATGCTTTCGAACGATTTTCTTAAACATACAACAGGTTGGGCAAGAATGTTTTAATTGTTTTGAAAACCAACCAGACTAGTTGGTGGTATTTGAATAGTTTCTAATTAAGCTAAATATGAAAAACAGAGTCCGACCAATACATGCTTTTAAAACATGAGCAATTTCAAAACTATACTTTGCCAAGCTTTAATGTGACGTAAAATCACACAGTTCGGATAACGTTTTCGGAAATGCAAAATAGCAAAATAGACGGTGCAAGACGACCGCTTCAATAAAACAGATTGATTAATCACATAAATCAAATTTCTGAGTTAATATAAACTGGATAAAGTATTTTATCAGGAAAAAAAAAGTTACATTTATATCGATCGACAGCTTTTCTCTGATCGATCTGAAATCGGACGAGTCAGACAAAGATTTTAAACAAGTAGTGGATATATCAGTAGCCTTCTGTGCGAGGTTGCTGTCTTTCCAGATAAATTTCTGAAACATAAAGTACACTGTTTTTGCTGTGAACCTATTATGCATGAACAAAGTAGCAACATGTTTCGACAATCAATATGTACAAATTGTTTTTGATTGTTTGTGCCTTCTTTATTGCCTTTGTCGAAATGTCCGTTTTTCTGTGTTCCCATCTGGAATCCAACTTTTGCAGCGTGTATTTAGTTGATACGTGGATAAATAAAAAACATGTTCCTTTCAAACACAATATATTAAGTTCAATGCAACAACATCGAAAAGGTTGTTCACGTGTTAAAAATTAGTTTAAGTGCAGTTTAAAAAGCAATTGGACTAAAATTAATTTAAATTCTACTTCTTGAGAATATTTAAAGGTATTCATGGCGATAAACTTAATTCGGCCAAAGTTTCTTTATTAATTGAATATAATGATTGGGTGTGGATTGCTTATTAAATGATTGATTATAAACACATCGGAACTCTTCTTAGCTTGTTTTTAATTAAAATACTAACTAAACAGAAATAACCACATTCCGATTACAAAACTTATGGTAAAAACCAACGGACTAATCCAGGTGCACAACTGTAGAGGCTGGTTAATATATGTGTTTCCTTATTGCAGCAGTACTTCGTTTTGAGTTACACGTAACGCATGTTTAAGATGTTTTCAAGACAATGTAAACCGTTTTACCCTCCGGGTTGTAGCCAATTTTGACCCAAGGGACATACATACCAAATATCAATGAGATGAGCTTTGCAGTGTTAGACAGAACACAGGTTTACATTAAACTGTCGACTCCTGAAGGTGGCTTGATTTGACCCTTGGGGCATAATTTGAACAAAGTTTGCAGAGGACCTTTATACATTTTGAAGACGACAAACCTATAATTGTACATAACAAATATTTAATTTTAAATCTCCGGGTCAATCGATTTCAGAGAAGATTTATAAAGTTTTCATTTTTAAAACTCATTGTAGCGTTGTGTGGCCTAAATAATCAGCGTAAAAAACTATTTACACAATTTCAACATAGGACAACCCAACGAATTTTCTTGTGTAGTTTCGTCAAACTCTACCCACCGGTTAAAATTAACGAAAATGTTGACGGGCGCACGTAGAAAAACAACATCAGAATGTATATTTGGTTGCAACACATGCTATCAATTCGTTCTCAAGATCTTAAACCGAAATATTTACTACCCATTACATTGATATTGATCTTACCCGTCCCATGCGCAGTCCCTGGACATTAGATTAGATGCCTATGTATCAAGTTGCATTACAATGGCTCAAAGTTTGTTTTCAAGTGATTGAGTACACACACTTCTTCTTCATATTAATTGGACCAAACATGTAACTTCTAGCGTATTGACAAGGTTTGACTAAATCAATCTTAGCTTAACTGTCCCGCCCAAACCATTCATGTGTTTTAAAGGACTGTCCCAATATTCGATTTCGAACTCGGTAAAGATTTCGTTAAAAAACACATTTCTAGTGTTTGACCTCACATGGCCCAGTTTCGAACAAAAGTTGACACCAGTCGAGGCACAACGTACAACGAACGACGAATTAAAGGCGATCACAAAAGCTCACCACGAGCACGTTCAGTTACTTACCTGAATCTTCTTAACTACTTCACTTTGTTCCATTTCTTGTAGTTCTTCCTGTCCTTCGTGCACAGCTACTAATCCAGTGACCAGTTCACGTATAACTGAAATAAGTGCATGACACATGCAGAATACATTTGATCAAAGGTAGCGATTTCGATAATTTTAACAACGCTCTGCAAAATAACTGAAACATTGAATGCACATTACTTTCACGTTGATTTGCTTCAAATCCGTAAACGCTAAACCCAAAAACTGTAGCTATGGTATGATACTTGAGACCCCTGGTGTGGGATATTTTTGACAACATGACCTTAATTTTTCCATATCAAGATATGTAAGTTTATATAAAATAGTTCACACCATCACATGGATGTGTTCAATTTCGAACTCAGATATATAATTTGAACAAACTTAGTTAAGGACCATTATCTGATGGTACATACCAAACGCTCAACCTATACGCATTGTCTTTTTTTATTCAACTTCTAATCCATTTCGCGTATACAGCCTATATGAAAATGAGACACCTGTGACATTGCCAGTCTTTTCACAATAGGCAAATTACTTTTTTGCGGACCTCTATCTGGTGTTAAATACTTAAACTCAAAGCTCTGGGCCATGTTGTTGCAGATGTTTAAAAAGTAATGCCTATATTTAAAATGTAACCCCTTAAGCGTTTTACCCCAGACGCATGAATTAAAAGACTTTTGTAGAGGACCTGTAGATGAGCCTACATATGATGAATGAAACTAATGGGCTTTGTGGAGATGTTTGTTTAAGTTTTCCCTGAATGAGTCATGGTAGAACTGGTTACACCTCGGTGTGAGGCTCGTTTTGCCTCAGTGGCATAATTTTCTAGATGACGCCGCATTCCGAAAATCAATCGACGCGACGTGCTTGGAGGTTTCAATCCGAAAGATGTAAAAATATTTTTCTTGTAAAAGTGAAGCTAAATCTGTTTACCACTGGGAACGTGGCGAACATTCACCCCACGGATATTATTTGAATACACTTTTTAGAGGACTTATATATGGTGCTTTATACCAAATATGACAGCATTGGGCTTCGCGGTTTCAAACAAGAAAAGTTTTAACAGTTTTCTCTATATAAGTCTATGTAAAATTGGTGAACCTCGGGGCGAGGTCAGTTTTGACAAGAGGGGAATAGTTTGAACAAACTTTGTAGAAGACCTCCTTACGATGATACACACCACATATAACATATCTGGGCTATGCAGTTTCAGAGGAAAAGATCGTGAACGCTTTCATTTAAAAAAAAAACTATTTTGAGCCCCGTGAACCAATAAATCTACAAACCGGACCCATGTTAACGTGCTAACGAAGTAACAATGTAATACATACATTCGAAGAAGCGTCATAAACGTTGACGCTGATAACGTAATTTCCGTTTATATGTTTACAACATTTTTGTTTCTTAAAATGTAATGTCAGTATAACTTTAGCATACATTACTTCCTCGAAGCAATATCTTTTCTTGTAATTATATGTTGGCACCGTGATAAAAATACACAACGCAGCAAGTCCAAGAAGAGTTCTGCTTTCAACCAGCACAGAAAGTCGAAAAAAATTCAAGAACAAAGGGAAGAGCATGAATATTTGAAACATATATATATATATATAAGTGGAGGTAATACAACATAAGTCGACAGCCTCGACCAGTATTTTGGACGACATGTCTGAAGTTGATATTTAATGCATTCGTGAGTATTAGCCACTGAAATCAGATAAGAAGCTTGATTGAAAAACATGCTAATCAAACCGACGATTAGGACAAAATAATGCAAATAATTGAAACTCATAATACATCGATTTTCAAGTGTAAATTAATAAGTTAGCAAAGAAGGAAAAGTCTTAGGTATAAAACGCGTTGAGCAACAAGCAACCTGGAGACAGTATAGAAAATAAAATACACTATAGGACTATGCGGGGGACGATGCCATGTTATCAATATAAAGAAGTGAAACTCCAGCTGCTGGAGCAGTATTGAAATCGTATTACAAACAATTAGTTGGTCCTTTATTTATGGCAAGTGACCGATTGCCGAAACAGTACAAAACAGCACAATACAGCACAATACAAAACAAGACCTAATTGATCAACAGGATTCTGATAAAATACCAGAAGCCTTCTCCAACCGAATAACATCATCTAAAATCGTGCAGAAAAAAATAAATTTGATAATTTCCGGGAGCGATGGCATGAGGAGAAATTCACTGCATTAAGGGATCGAAAGTTGAACCAGAGAAACAACCAACGACAGATAAAGGTAAAGATTTCGTCTTGGTACAAGATATTTCAGCAAGCTGCAGTAGAAGCCATGCTGGCATAATTCACCGAAGGGAATGAATGACGCATACCATCATACTTATACAGAAGACATCGTGAGTGACGGAGCGGCCGGCAATCAAACTGAAACCATTTGAAGATCAACTGTTCAGACCTTCAGGCTGATGTCGTGGATGGCCTTGCGCGATACCAGGACAGCGAATGAGTCGAATGTTAGCAATCCTCTAGTTCTTACATACGTGAGCGGTAGGATGTCGCGGTTGACGTTACGCTGTATATTTGTATATTTGCCAATTTATTGAGTAAATTCTTGGACTCAGAGCCGAATTTTTTACCTTGGAATTTTCGAAGATATCACATCTTCTTCATCAGCTGATCACTGGCTAACTGACGTCACAGTCACATGACCGGTGAAGGGTCACGTGACATGAGGAGACTGTCATACACCCGGGGCAGCTCGAGTCCCTCGTCCCTGTTAAGTGATGGCCGCCGCTGTTTAATCTCAATTGCTTCTTTCACCTTGCGTTTCCATAGATGTTCTTCGGAGGTGAGTACTTTGGTTTTGTTAGGGTCGATCTTGTGACCTGTTTGTTTACAATGTTCACATATGGCAGAAGAAGTTCGTGTAAGGTGTTCTTTCAATCTAGTGTCTAATTGTCTCGCTGTTTCACCTACATAGTCATTTTTACAGTCCTCACATTGGACATGATAGATCACACCACATTTCTTCATTTTGTCTGTTTTGTCTTTAACTTTGGTGAGGTTCTGTCTGATGGAATTGAAAGGTTTGTGGAAGATGTTGGCTCCATGTTTTTTGAATACTCTAGCCAATACTTCTGAGGTGCCCCTGATATAAGGTATGCCTGCAGTCGGTCTCTTTTGTGTTCCCTTATCTTTGTCTACTGCTTTCTCTTTCTTTTTGGGTAGTCTGAATATCCAATCCGGGTATCCGTTGGTTCTTAAAGCGGATTTCACATGTTCGATTTCATCTTTCTGGTCTTTTTCTTTTGTTATTAGGGTTTTGGCTCTGTGGAGTAGGGTACGTACAANATCCACCGTCCCTCTGGCTGAGGTACGTGGATGATACCATGACTAAAATCCACGAATACAATATCCAAGAATTCACGGACCACATCAACTCAATAGACGAACATATCAAGTTCACTTCAGAGCAGGAGGAAGAAGGCCGTATTCCGTTCCTGGACACATGTGTTCACGTGGCAGACGATGGGTCGACGAAAACCACGGTTTACAGGAAACCGACGCACACCGACCAGTATCTGAACTTTCAGTCCAACCACCACCTTGAACACAAACGATCAGTTGTACGCACCCTACTCCACAGAGCCAAAACCCTAATAACAAAAGAAAAAGACCAGAAAGATGAAATCGAACATGTGAAATCCGCTTTAAGAACCAACGGATACCCGGATTGGATATTCAGACTACCCAAAAAGAAAGAGAAAGCAGTAGACAAAGATAAGGGAACACAAAAGAGACCGACTGCAGGCATACCTTATATCAGGGGCACCTCAGAAGTATTGGCTAGAGTATTCAAAAAACATGGAGCCAACATCTTCCACAAACCATTCAATTCCATCAGACAGAACCTCACCAAAGTTAAAGACAAAACAGACAAAATGAAGAAATGTGGTGTGATCTATCATGTCCAATGTGAGGACTGTAAAAATGACTATGTAGGTGAAACAGCGAGA
Organism: Dreissena rostriformis; assembly: GCA_007657795.1. Taxonomy (NCBI): domain Eukaryota; kingdom Metazoa; phylum Mollusca; class Bivalvia; order Myida; family Dreissenidae; genus Dreissena; species Dreissena rostriformis. The sequence continues at coordinate 12,994 of VMBQ01005262.1, forward strand.
CAATTAGACACTAGATTGAAAGAACACCTTACACGAACTTCTTCTGCCATATTTGAACATTGTAAACAAACAGGTCACAAGATCGACCCTAACAAAACCAAAGTACTCACCTCCGAAGAACATCTATGGAAACGCAAGGTGAAAGAAGCAATTGAGATTAAACAGCGGCGGCCATCACTTAACAGGGACGAGGGACTCGAGCTACCCCGGGTGTATGACAGTCTCCTCATGTCACGTGACCCTTCACCGGTCATGTGACTGTGACGTCAGTTAGCCAGTGATCAGCTGATGAAGAAGATGTGATATCTTCGAAAATTCCAAGGTAAAAAATTCGGCTCTGAGTCCAAGAATTTACTCAATAATGCATCAACCAGAGCAGAGAAACCTCCACGAGCGTATTTGCCAATTTGTTTGAAAATCATTCTATACTTGCCAAAGTTATGCTACAGACAATGTGTCATGGACTGATTTCACATTTAATATTTTTCCTTGATTTGAAACCTTAACCTGCGACCTAGAGACCATACTTTTTTTATGCGCGACACTTCATCTCATCATGATGGTCACTTCTTCCAAGTAATTTGAAAAGGCTCTCTATGATTAATAAGTAAGCTCCGAAATACTTCCCGCCGCGAGCGCTACCTACCCTCAGATGTTCCTATAATACGTCATTCATTTAAAAAAAGACTATTTTTTATCTTTAACTTACCTACACCGAAGCCATGATAATCATTTGCTCTTGAAAACTGCATGGGTACACGGGGACCGTATCCACGAGTTCCTCTTACAACTTTAATAGAAACAACGTCCCCAGACTTCAGTTCTGCTGCTGATCCAAAATCAGTTAATCGTGCATTCATATTTGCATCTAATACAATGTTCTTCGACTTGATGTCCAGATGCAAAAGTGGCGCTCTGTTACAAGTATGTTTGGAGAGTGAAAATTATTTGCATATGTGCATTTTTCTTAAGGTTATCAGCATAAAACTATTTCCTCATTTAAAGGTACGTTTTCATAAGTACTGGTGTATACATTGTTTCACTACAAATGCTTGAATAGGATTTGCCCTATTACCATATACACAGTGATGTATATTTAACTTCTAAATACTCAACCAACCGCGTTTGTGTTCTTGTGTGCATGTAGTCCATCGCACAAAATATTTGGTAAATGATTTTTAACCTGGTCATCATATTCAGCGTCTCGGAGCCCTCTTTTGTGTCGTGTCGAATCGCATCAAACAGGTCGCCATTTTCAAAAAGTGGGGAAACCAAATAGTATTCCCTTAACAATTAAAACATTTAAGTGTATCTTAAAATATGACATACATGATGACAAACACAGATATGCTTATAAAAATTCAATACCTATAATGGCTGCCATAATTAACATACGTTCGTGTTGTAATAGTTTCAACATGTTGTCAAATTAAATAGATAAAATTGAAGAGTGTTTTGAGCGAATATCCATATAGTTGTGTCATATAAAACAATTGCGTATCAGTTTCTAAAAACTATATAATAACAAATGCATATTTAACAGTCGATTACATTAATGAAACCTTTATTATTTTATTATCAACAACGAAATGAGATGTTGAAAGAACATACTTGTTTTCTATGTCTTGGTGGTGTGCGATAAGAGGCACAATTCCAAAATGCAATATCTTTGCCACATATGTTTCCTGAAACAAAATAGTCACACAATCAGTTGTTAATATTATCAATGTACAGTCTTTGAGGGTAATACTAACATTTTGGCCAGAAATAGATGCAACGTTGCTTATATACGTGTGCTGTTTGATTATTTATTTTAATTAAAACCTGGCCACGACAAAAATGATGTTCAGTTTTGTGCTCACGTTTACATCTTTGCGAATAGGAAGATATTTACTATACTTCCAATTTATCTGTTCAAAACAAACTCATGTCCAGGTAAGCACTGTACATTCCAATTGAATAATTCTTAATCCAAATAAGATATATACCAATGTCGTATTCAGGTCGTAATTGTTCTGAATTAGACATGTTCAACAGCAAAATCGCGTAAATACTCGAAAGCTTCAGTAAGCCTAGTTGATGGCAGGCATATCGGTACATAATTCAATGAGAAATAACCCAAACAATTGTTCAATGTCAAGGTAAGTTCAGATTGCATACGAAGCATTGTAGTTAATACTGTTTGTGAACCCAAAATAACTCTTTAGTATGATTAACAGTATGCCGTTTTAAATGCTTTAGCTTAAGTTTTATAAGATGTAGCATACAGTAGTGTAACGTTACCAACTGTACTTTCTTGTGTTCAGTTGCTGCACGATTTTCTGTTCACATTGTGGCTTGATTTAAATGCAAAATGTATTTTAGGGACTGCGGAAAACAAACCTGTATGGAAGGAGATTCTACATGAACATATGTTGGTTATAGGACAACGAGAAGAACCTGTTTCAACGTTCACTGATTAAGTTAGTGAAGATTCACAAGGCCAAACGACGCTCCATGTGTTACAGTGTGCTTAAACAAAACTGTATTTTGAGTTTTAAAAGTAAACTGAAACAGAAATTGCTTTACTTTAACTAGGAATACTTCTCTTAAATCTGAAACAGTTACCTACGAATTGAACCCAGATGATCTATGTTCATGACCGTCGGGCAATACATGTGCAGTTAAGTGTTACAAGGTAAAACAAGAAGACGGACGATAGGCGGCGAACGACTGACATCTCAGGACAGAAGATCTCAAATTTATTCAAATCAAACTAAAGCTTTGTCACAGACGTGACGAATACCCCCACATGAAGAGCGGATGAAAAGTACTTGAAATAGGGAACACCATGCTGAATGTGTAAAACGCACCAAGTGACCCCGTGCCCAAGTTTTTGGCCCGGCATGGCCCATATTCGAACATGATCTAGAGATCATCTAGATAAAACTTCTGACCAAGTTTGGTGAAGAGCGGATGATAAGTATTGAAATAGAGAGCGGACACCATACTGAATGTGTAAAACGCATTAAGTGACTCCGTTACCTAGTTTTTGGCCATGCATGGCCCATTTTCAATCATGGCCATCTATATAAAACTTCTGACCAAGTTTGGTGAAGATCGGAAGTAAACTACTTCAATTAGAGAGCGGACACCATGCTCAATGTTTAAAACGCACTTAGTGACCCTGTGACCTAGTTTGCGACCCGACAAGGCCCATGGTCGAACTTGGCCTTAAGATCATCTAGATAAAACTTCTGACCAAGTTTGGTGAAGATCGAATGAAAACTACTTGAATTAGAGAGCGGACACCATGCTGAATGTTAAAAACACACTAAGTGACCCCGTGACCTAGGTTTTGGCCCGGCATGGCCCATGTTCAAACTTGGCCTAGAGTTCATCTAGATAAAATTTCTGACCAAGTTTGGTGAAGATTGAATGAAAACTACTTGAATTAGAGAGCGGACAGCATGCTGAATGTTTAAAACGCAAAAAGTGACGCCGTGACCTAGTTTTTTACCCGGCATGACCCATTTTCAGACTTGACCGAGCCATCATCTAGATACAACTTCTGACCAAGTTTGGTGATGATCTGATGAAAACAGCTTGAAGTAGAGAGCGGACACATAATACGGACCGACCGACAGACAGACAGACCGACAGACAAGTTCACTCCTATTTACCCCCCTAAACTTCGTTTGTGGGGTTATACTAAACATAGGAAAACGGTTGGACACACTTTACATAACTTAATTATTGGTGTTACAAGTTGCTCGAATGCAAACTAGATGAACATTGGTTAATTAACAACTATAAACATTTTCGCAAATGTAGGTTGAAACTGGGTACAAATGATTAAGTTAGATAGAGAACTTGTTTCAAATGGTCAATTTAAAATGAACGATTCGTTGGGTGCTTGGTTGGATTAAAGCGCACGCAATAATTGCTTAATATTTATACACTGTGATAAATATTCTTGCACGACAACTTACTTTAATAATCAATGCATCCATGTGTGTTTGATAAGTAGATCTGTCCTTTATTCGCTTGATTGCTAGCTTTATTTCAAAGACATCGACTTTCTCTCTTGCTGTAAACAAAAAACTACATTGTGGGTCTTTTATCTCGTTGTAAATGTTTAAGATGCAAACTGTACCTGACAAGATTTATCATCAGCCGTATAGGAAACTACATTTGATATACGTGTTTATTATTTGAGTTTCAATATTCTAAAGAATTTAATTGGTGAAAGAAAAATAAATCTATGAAAATATACTTTGTATTTTCACTTCAGTGAACATATCAGAAAACAAAATCGCATTTTGTTCATATCTGAGATTTGACAAATCTCAATGCGTGTAAAATATGCACAAAAATGTGTTCATCAAAACAAACCACTTTCATTATCAATAAACTATCATTAAGCTAAAATTAACACAGTATTGATATTTTTTCGAAATAATTTTTATGAAAAACAATGCTAGATACATTTATGACGTGTGGCGTTAAAGCTAACATCGGGTAATTTTTTTTAAGAATTGCACCAAAGCAAACAATAAAAAGAAAAAATAGTGTTTTAAGCAAACGATCGAATATTTATTTCACTCGTGGACATTTAAATCGACTCTGTTCACTTGTAGCTACTGGATGCCACTGTTGATTTTTAAATCAATCTTCAGATTCAATCCTCGCTCCCGGCGCATGTGACCTAGGTTAGCGGTTGATAAACCAGACACGTTGGGGTTCCCAAGGGTACTCCGTTCCCCCACCGCAACAGCACGAGACCACAACCTAATTGAATATCTTTCAGTAAAATTCAAATAGCTGAAAATTGCAGATTTGATTCAAAAGTCAATTAAGAATGAGTGCTGGTACACATTCCGGGTCCTCACAGATTGTAGCCTCATGTGCAGAGGGACCTCAGAAACTTCGAAATACTCACACACGGAACTTATGTATAACATACACACAAAAAAACATTCTCGCTGGTTCAGTTCTATTAATTGGATGCCACAGTTTATTGACAGGCAAATAATATATTAGTAACTAGAGTTAGATAAGGTTTATTAAAACATCTTGTTGAGGTAAAACAATATACGTACTAAGTGCAACTTCCCCATTTTCTCCTTTTTTAACATCGTGTGGTTCTTTTGTTAACTCGGAAAACACATCTTTGTGTAGATCTATCAACCAACCGTCGTATAAGTCTTTTTTAATAGTTTCCTTGACATCATAGCTGAGGTATTGAAGTCCAAGTTTATCTGAAAAATGCAAAACTTTGTCAGTGTTGGTCATTTTAATAAATCATAATATATATATATAGATGTAGAAGCAAGTCCTTATCAATAAATTAACCTAATATAGCGGTGTTGTTCACAAGTATTTGTTGGATCCAAACACGGTACCGCTATAACCACAAGTTACAACAGTATATATTGCATATGTCTTACTTAATTTACGAAAACATGAAAACAGTGTTTGATTCACTAGACATTCATGCAATCTATGTTCTTTGTTATATTGAACTTAAGCTAAATATAACATGTTTAAATAGAAGTATTATGTTTGACTTATATGTATCATGAATATTGCTGGGTCAAGTGTGAGGTTGAGCGCTCTTTAACCGGTTTAAACCCCCAGTGCTTAGCATTAACCGTTCCAAGGCGGTGACCCCAGCTTTATTCTACTATGTGTATATGTTGTTTCGTTTTGTGCCGTACTGTACCGTTTTGCCAATTTGTTCCTTGCCATAAATAAAGGACCACGACGGTGTGTATGATAAAAATGCAATACTGCTGCAGCTTCTGGAGTTTCACTTCTTTATATTGAAACGTTATTGTAAAACAAAATAATACAAGTGTATGTATAATGCTCCTAGATAATCCTAGGAACTAATAATTGCATTATTGTAATTACCAGGGTGCTCCATAGTGAGTTCTTCATTACCAGGGTGCTCCATAGTTAGTTCTTCTTCATGCTTTTCAAGGGTCTTTAACAAATCGTTGTGGTCTCTTGCTAGGAACGCTTTGAACTCCCTGTAGGTGTTCAGACCACCTTTACCTATTCTTCTCATCAATACACGACATTTTGCTTCATTTGTAAATAAATTCTGTAAACCATGACCGCATTGCATTACCAGTGTAAAATAGAACAATAAATATGTGTGTAACTTTACGGATGTGGCATTCCTTTTTCAATCCAAGCGTTAATTCATGTTTCGCAATAAAATGTAAAACTGCTTATAGACAAAAACATTAACACTTAACTTTTGCTATCATACCACATTTTGCGCGCATGAGTCGCTTATGCATTAAACAGATAAAGGCCAAGTTAAATACTATCTTATTGGACAGAATTGGTATCGTACGTCTGTGTACTGACAACCTGCTGAGGACCCAGCACTGCGGACATTTATCAACTGAGATCAATACACTGTATTTATCAACTGCTTTTTCAGCGTAGAGAAAATATGGAAGGAGCACCTACATACAAGGAGTGTACTTTATATATGACGTGGCAAGACTTTACAGCAACAATGCCTTTTACATACTTATTATCCAGCTAAGGTTTTGTTTAAGTAACGTTTGATTGTTTATTGTCGGCTAAGGTACTTCTTAAACGTACCCCGGGTAGTCTTCAGTATACTGCAAACTGCCCCAGCATATGATCGGTTGCCTTTAAGCGTATTTTTCGTACATTGTACATTATAGTATACTTACGAGTACTCGGAATACTTGTAAGCAGTACCTGAGTCGACAACGACCAATTGAGCTTAAGTAACTTGTACGAAAGCACAATTGTTCAGGAATTAAACGCCATAATTTGTCTACCTTGATGTCACCCACGTCGTCTTCCTTCAGAAAGCCCGCCAGAAATGTAAGCGCTGTGTCTACATTTATTTTTGCTGCCAGATCATTGTGGGCCCTAGACAACACGCGTTGGCAATCGTCATCACCTACCGGAACATATAAATTGTTGATAAAACACTTACTTTCGTTGTCTTTTTCCGTTTTCACAAATAGATACCGTATCAGAATTCTACATTGGTTGGTATAGAGGACTCTTGTGGTATTGCAGGCCATTCATGAAACCCAGTCCAGTATTTGCTTTGACTTACATAGACTTGTTTTATAAAATCAAAATGTAAATACGAGCGACGATCGGACAGATGATGGACAAACCTATAGTTCCCTTACGGTGGCACATCGGTAACCTCAGTCAAAAATCTAGCATGTAATTGATAATAGATCAGGTGTTGATCGCAAACAAAGTCCTTTTGTAAGGCGTTATACGATAGGTTTAAATTGGACCTTATGCATATTCCGTTGAAATTCGTATCAACTCGTAGCCGATTCTTAATTAAGATAAAACAATATTGTGAGGTATTGATTTTTAAAGACACACGTATATATTAATGTATAGAACGGCCAGTATTCGACCTAAATCGTTAGTCTAATGGAACCAGCGCGAAATCTCTGAATTTTTGTTTTAAGTTTCAAAACTCGATTTTGGCTTCTTTTGTTAAAATGATCGTTCATATTTGAAATCTGTGCCTATAGTGCTCGATATTTGTGCATACTTTGCATGTGTAACAAATCTACATTTTGACGAAGTTTGCAGCATAAAATTAACCGTTTGTTTACCGATATTTCTTGAAACACTGAGGCTTAGAAATAATGCATATGAGTCATGGTGTTAGTTTAATTGCTATTACTCATAAATATTTATAAATACAGCTACACGTTTCTGCAAGTTTGGTTATACGCTGTGAACTACATAATAATATTAATGAAATATTTCATATTCAGCATGAAATACAGAAAACAAACACCTACCATGAACTGTTTTATCAATTATTTATAACTTAAGATTCAGATTGAAAAAGAAATAGCCCTCAACAATGATACACTTAATATATTTGAACATAAATGGAAACACATTAAACTTTCATAAACAAGTCCAGTTTTGTATTTTCTACCCACTTTATGCAACTCATATTTATTCCCCCTTGTTTTAACCTAAAGGAAACCACAAGGTCAAAAAGTATATATTAGCATATCTTGTATAACATGTTTGAACATTATTGCTGCTTCATGATTTCATTTTGTTTTGTGATCATATACATGTATACATTGTATGTCTTATATTGAATAAAAAAACAGTTTGGTTATACAACTAGAACATTCGTCAATCAAAGAACCAGAGCAGTCTCTTGCTAGGTTATTTTTGCAAGGTTTTTCTAGGCCTTAAATCATCGCGACGATACCATTTTGTATTGGTATTCTCTTTTGTGGATTCTTAATTGCAATGGGAGTCCTGTATTGTAAATGTCAATAAACGCATGTATGGTATGTGATTAATTGAAGAATAAATGTAAGGTTCGGTAGGCCTTTAAACCAGTTTAAACCCCTAAAGCGTTACTACGACCGTTCCAAGGCGTTCAATCAATTGAGCTACCCGGTCGCTCGTATTAGGGTTGTATTAATGGCCATGTGTTATAGTTTTAAACTCGACGTGACCTTCTTTCAAACTATCACGGCATATCAAAACAAATGGTTTTAGAAAGTTTAAAGACTGTATGGCAATCACCGATTTATAGAGAGCTCATGCATCCTTTTACAATTCTGAGGACGTTTCTTGTAGTTTTGACAAATTTGGATTCCAGTATTCACATACTTTAAAGAATTGTTTTATGAACGTATACATAAAAGGCCTTAAATAAAAACTTTGTCGTTTCCACTTACCCGACCGACCCTAACTTTAGGGGCCGACTCTTAACTTTTTTTTATTTGACATTGATTGTTCGGTCAGATTTGGTACATTCCATCATGATCACAACATTCATTTTTAAATTTAACAAAATATGTTAACATGAGACCAGAAAGAATTCTGTTATTGAATAACCTAATTAAATGAGGCATTGTTCGCATACCAAAAACAGTTAACGAAAAATAAAAAGACCTTCCAACCCTATATTTTCGGAGATGTTATTTGAAACAAACAACTTACTCATTTTGGCCTTATAAACACTTCCCGCGTACTGGCGCTCATCTCTTACACCGAAGCAAGCAATGTTGATTCGACTAACAAATCATCATAAAAATGTTTTTTTCCGACCTATTGCTTAAAGTAACTTTCATATAAATGTGGTCTCCAGCTTTTCACGTGTTAAATGTTTACTAGTCTATCCACGCCACTACAGACGACGGACAAAACATCAAAAGGTGAACATTTAAGCTCACCATGAATATGACCAGATGAGCAGTAAAGCCAACTTACTCAAATGGTATGAAGCCATCATTAATGCGACTGTGTTACGAGTTTACATTTGGACTATCAGCCTATCTGAAAGAAAGGAATGAAAATGATGTAAATATGTGTCCGCAATATAGTTCACGTGGTTAGAAGAATAACCGCTTATTTACATCGCAATGATTTCATACATTAACGTTGTATCTTTAGTCAATTTGTTAGAAACGTAATTTACGATCGAAATATGGTAATTAATGATATGTTAACGAATATATTCAAATGCTTAAATTACCTATAAACATGTGTTTTTAATGTATTTATAATGCAATACCACAAGAAGCATACTCATCACTAGATTCAGATACAAAAAAAGGAAACATAGTAAACGTTGTTTTACCGCGGTTGTATTGAATGGTATAGATCGCTGAGCTGAAGCTGTAGGCATAATTTTATGTTATTTCTGTGACCATTTAAAACTATATTATTTTAGTCGCATGCATAACAGTCAAGTAACCATTAACGGATAAACAGCAGAATTAAGTTTTTAAGGTGAAAAATAAAACATGCCTTGAGACTTTCATAAAAGAAAATCTTTGCGTATTGTTACAGCAATTATTTTTTGAGGGATTAAAAGCAGATAAGATATTTATGACATATTCGAGGCGAACGTGCCCGCCTCCGAATATCGGTACATACGCCGCCATATTAACGGAAAAGAAACGAGTATCGTGAGTGTTATATATAGCAAACGTAACTTTACGTGCAAACATAAGGTATACGAATTTATACCAGTTTATGAATTTTAAAGATACAGTACTTCATTTACGTTTTGCACTTACGTATGATTTTTGAACGTACGTTTTTCTAAGAAGGAACGTTATAATAACGTAAGTAAAAATGGTGGCTTTTCAAACGTTTAAGACAACGCCTTAACGCATGTAAACATGGAATGCTTGATCCGCTATTGCCTTAATCACTAATTTCCTGAAAGGTGTTGCATAATCTAAAACGCATAACAAAACTAAGAAGGTCTACTGCACGAAGGATTAATAAGAATTACTTAATAGCCTTAATGTATGATTTAAATACATCTTACCAACACAAGTATTATGTTCCACATTGTTTTCAAAACAAGCCAGATGTAAACACAGCGGTATGTAGGAAAACATGCCGGAATTGAAGACGTGTATGAGCTCCGATAAAAGTCCGATTTTAACTCAAGTATTGAATTTTGAAGAAACAAAGATTGAATATGCAATGTGCCAAATATCATCTGAATATGTTAACCATTAAATACGATACTCATTCTTGAGCATCAAACTTATCCGCTATGGGCAACCGGTAATGGTCACTATACTGTTTTGGATTGTCTCCCTTCCAGCCAGAGATCTATAAATAGATATGTGTTCTAGTGTTGAATAGGATTAATGCATTACTTACAATTGTTTATCGCACTTAAAGTGACATTAGACGCATCAAACAGTAAATGCTATATTTATAGGAGTCTATCGCAACCGTTGTTTATTTTTGGTGTTTTCACTTCATATACACTTATATTTGTCAATGCAGCATCAACATACTAAAACAATATCACGGAAAGAGAAAAATAATGCATTTGAATATCAACCGTACTTTCGGTTTCGGTTTCGGTAAGGCCGTGATTTATCGCTTTTTCACTTTCACCTTTTCTTCCTGACCACCTTCGTCAGCCACTTTTGTTTCGTTTTGCGTTCAAACGATGCATGAATAATTAATTAGCCACGTGACTCACGGAAAATTTCCGTATCGCTTTCGTGAATAGGCGGCAGTCCCGCTCGGCTTAGAGGACTGGGACTTTGATGATCTTTTTTTAATTTCGGGTAGGAAACTTACAAAACAAACCTTTATACTATATTAAATCTTAAGTAAACATATTTTATTTTATAAACAAGTTGTCGTTAGATCCTCGTGTATATATAATGGAAAACGAAACTAGAACGAAAATTACCTGTATTTATTATTTTAATACAATTTTGATACATGTTTTGTAACATATGTTTGTTAATGTGGCAAAGATAATCCATAAACACATACCTTTTTTGAAAAAGTTTGAAATATCCTTTATTAAAAATCATAATCTATTTAACCTCAACGGGAAATTCCAAAACATTGCAATCCACACATAGATTCATCTGTAAATCTGTCAAAATCGTGAAACGTCGATTATCTCCGGAAAAGTTTGTAAGATAGATCTCGTGTTTAAAGTGTTGATCCTTACGGTTATACGGTGGTCGGTAGTCGAGTGGTAAAACACTGGTCTACCATTCCAGCGGTCGTGGGTTCAATCCCTGGCTGGGGCACTGGAAATTTCAGAAATGCTTCAAGTGTTTCCCATCCAACTAGAGATGTACTGGTATGAAACCCAGGTAATTCTCGCGTGTATCGGTGCTATACACTGAGCACGTAAAAGAACCAAGGGATCTATTCGCAAAGAGCTAGGGTATCGCACCCGGATTCCTTGTATCTCAAAAACTGTCTCTTATACCCGCTGTCTCTTCAGCAAAACCAAAGGACCCCATTGGAAATAAGTGCTTGCACTTTCATGGGTTATCCTTGACTGCNTGTCAATAGGTGTATACATGCGTCAAGCCAGGTTCGGTACATTTGACCTTCACTCGACCGAGTTAAATTCACGAGTCGGCCATGGACAGTAATTTTGTTCACGCATTTAAATTTTCTGTATAATCCGATATTCAAAACTAAATCCAGTTTGGTCCAAATTGTGTACCTTCTTTGTACATCACATATACCTTGTGTAGTGCGACAAACAATAACCCCACTTGCCAAACATGAAAGGCATGATGCCAGCTGTCAATCACATTCTCGGTAATCATATCAGCCAATCAGCGCTCAGGAAGCAGAATACACACGTCCCCACATGGAGGTGTATACAGTAACTGTCAATGTAACAGATCAAAACTGACCTATCTCAACGACCGTAGCGCTGTAGATAGAGCGTAAACGACTTGCTTTTAATGTAGAGAAAAAGTTTCAACACTTTTAGTGAATGCAACGATTGTTTAACTGCACTTCAAAGTTTTTATTCATTAATCAAATTATAAATCCCATGCTTTCCTCAAGGAAGAATGATGTGATGTTGTACATGAAGTGTAATTTTCGCATGCTTTTCTCAGAACAGAGGATTTATATGAAATACCTGAGAACTGTTATTTTTTTTGCTAGAATTCGTTAACTTTACGTGAAAAATAAATCGTGGCAATGTTTTTCAGATTACCAATTTAACTATGGGCATTTGAAAATACTATATGGAATATATTTAGTTATATCAGGGTATAACATATGGATAAAAAACGTTTTTTGAGAACGCCAAACTATGCTAATCCATACCTAGTCCTATATTATGTATGCATCGATGACCTGCCAGTTATATCGCGATCCGGATAAATAGCAATTGCGTTCCGTGGATCCCACAAACTGCGATTTAATGAATTTTCTTTGGTCTGACAGAATGACCTAAGGTCTGACAGAAAACTCTGGCCAGTCAGACCAAATGTCTGACAGAAGGAGTTTGAGTTTCGAGAAGTCTGTGAGCACGTAAAAGAACCAAGGGATCTATTCGCAAAGAGCTAGGGTATCGCACCCGAATTCCTTGTATCTCAAAAACTGTCTTTTATACCCGTTGTCTCTTCAGCAAAACCAAAGGACCCCATTGGAAATAAGTGCTTGCACTTTCATGGGGTATCCTTGACTGCAAGGTCAAAATAAATACAATACAATATACCGATACCGATCTCTAGTCATTACAGTGATTTTCAATAACGGCAAAAGGAAAATGCAAACTCTGTCAAAAATTTCTTTTATGCATCCTTCATTATTGGAAACTCGAAAAACAAATTCGAGTTTTTCCGCTCAACTTCTAAGTTCCAGCTTCACTAGCAGAGCACTCACGTTTGCACTGACGAATATGACAAAACTATTATCCAGTCGAAAAATGCTTAATGTTGCAAAAATGATGAAACATATCGTATTTATATACAACTTGTATTAACTACTTACAAGTATGAATGACACGAAGTACATCACTTGTAAACAAAAGCTTTCGGGGCCAGAATAGTGCATATTGCTAAATATGTTTATGGCACCACTTCATTTCATTCCGCAATCTTCAAGTGCTGTGTAAATCAGCACCTTGACTGAAGCTTGCGATAGCGCGTGCATTTATGATAACCACTTAATTTTAAACGCCGTGTATTTTTGAGACTCTGAGGTAAATAAAAAATACCCCTTTGCATGTACTTTATTACAGCAAAGGAATATGTATCTTCATCATGGATACGTTAAAATTCACTAAAGATTGTTTGTCAAAGTATGTTTGATTAACATACGCATGGTATCCTATAGGGTTCTCTCGTGATTACAGATTTCCTATGTCCTATGGAGTTCTCTTTTGATTACAGATTTCCAAATGTCCTGTGTTATCTCGTGCTACTTACATGTTTTTCAAATGTCCTATGGATTTTTTTTTTCGTGATTACAGATTCCCAATGTCATATGGAGTTCTCTCGTGATTACAGATATCCAATGTCCTATGGTGTTCTCTCGTGATTACAGAAAGCCAATGTCCTATGGAGTTCTCTCGTCAGTTTGTTCCTATAGGCGAAAGAAAATGGTATATGTGTAACACCTTAGAAGATGAATTTCACTTTGTTTTAGAGTGTAGAATTTATTCAGAATTAAGATCTCAGAACGTACCATTTTATTACAGAAACCGACCAAATGTAATCAAATTTATTGAATTACTAACAACTGAAAATAAAATGTTGTTGCACAAATTATGCTGTTACATATATAAATCATTTATAGTGTGGGATAGTAATACATATGTATCCTGTTGATATATGTACGTGGTAAACTGCCCTTTAAAATTTGCTGTCAAACTGCCTTTGAATGTTTTGTATCAATTGTCATTATTATCTTTTCAATGAAGGTTATATAACAGTATCGTGCCTATTCATTAATATCTTCTACGACAAAATGGTTGTAATGTAGTTTAACAATTGTAATGGAATGAATTACAGCGATTACATCAGATTAAACAGCTATACGCACACATGCTAGTGTTTTTATATCACATATTTAATGCCGTTTGGACAATCTATTTTTATTTCATAGGTGGTCTGCATATGGTTTATAAAATGCTTGTCAATCAATATTACACGTCGTTATGCAAATGCATTTAGTTTTGCGTGTTTGTCTATCAACAAACACCGTGTCAGAATATTTTTATTAAATATTATACTGCGAGCAGAGCCTTTTGCCTGCCTATATTTTCGTTGTGTATATGTGGCAAACAAGGGCTAATGCTTATGCTATTGTTACATGCCTGAGCTATTATTGATATGTTTTTTAGTACAGCGAACTAGAATATAGCAAAATATACAAGACAATTATATTACTATCATGTATTGTTCTACAACTCTCAAAAATGTACACACTGCTATGTATACAAGTATCATAAGCATGTTCGTCATGGAATGCATTTTGTTATTAGGTTAAGTAGAAAGTATTACTATTATTAGTATAACAATTGTTCATATTTAGACCTAATACATATAAAATACAGTATATTTGATATGTGGTTTACTTTATTAGCTTTATCACAATTTTACGTAGTAACACATATTTGATTATTTATATATACAATCGATAGTAAGTTTAACGGTAAAACAATATTTATTACTATATGTATTGTTGCAATTAAACATATTATTACTTTGTATAATCATTACTATTTACTTTGTAAACACTGTACGCTTACTTTGTCCAATAGGGCTTTTGGCCGTCTGGATGTATTGTTAAATAAACTTGTATACTTGTGAACCTTACATATTCCTTATGGAATTCTCTTGTGATAACAGATATCCACTGCCCTGTGGAGTTCGCTCGTGATAACAGATTTCCAATGAACGCCGACGTCCTGATCTTATGATACCTTAAATAAATGTGTACAATATAGTGATTACTCTAGGACGCGTCTTGGTTTTAACGGGTAAATGTTCATGCACACATGTAGGACAAGGTTTAACTACAGTAAACGCTTACCTGGTTTACAAAACTGAACCTGATAGAAATGAGCCTTACAGCGAAATAGGCATTACCTTATAAAACATACTTATAATGAAAATGCGTGTAAAACACAATTGATAAATCAAAATAAAACAAAAACGACTTAAGCTCAAGCATGAACTAAACTCCCGAAGTATGAGTCATCGACAAAATCAACTGAGGCACCACTGCTGGTTACGAGATAGGGTTAAGCTATACTATAAAATGCTAAAGATCAATTAAGATTTTGTAAAAAGAGCAATATAAATTCTTATAATAACTATGTTAAATGAAAACAAAGAGAGGACAATTACGATACAATACACGTAAAAGTACTTCGCTTTCCTAGCCATTGAATACGGAAACGGATCATTTCAGAATGTCAAAAACTTGTTCTTCCATTAACTATTATGGTTTCAGACACTTGTGTTTTTTTTAAACTTGTTATATACTCATATGTTTCTATTACACGTATAGCCGAGCTAACCACCACCACAACAAAATTGTGCATATTCTTATAAAAGCATACATTGAAAACTACCAACGGATTCCCTGGCCAATCCTGGTACAAGATATTTAAATGCGTTGTGGAATGAACTCAGAAACCAAAACTACCAACTGAGATTACTAGCCCGAATGTTTTCTATGCATGTTCTGTCACAAATACATGCAATATTATTGACTTGTTAAACGACAGGAGCGTCCTTGTGTGACAATACATTTACTAGGAACTGATTGAAGACGACCGTGTGTGAAAATACATTTACTAGGAACTGATTGAAGACGACCGTGTGCTAATGAGTGGAAACAACTGTAATACTACATATGCGTATTAAAGCAAACATTTTGAGTTTGAGCATAAAGACTGCGATCATATGTTTATTATGATAGACCCTTATACCCTTCCTGATTTGATTACCATATACCATATGTATGCATGTTGGTTGCAATTTATGTGTTGTTTATACTGTTCAACAATATATGAAAATTCGATATGTAAGGCAGTTGATTAAATGATAAAACGTTTATATGATACTATACCAAGATATTCGGCGCATGGTTCAGTAATACCCTGTTACACTCGAATGGCGTCCTCGGTACGTTTAAAGTCTGTTTTTGGAAAATGTCGTCAGTCAATCGAAGATCCGCAATGTGTTTTTTCTTCTGAAAACTTGTTTCTTGCTATCTGTTTTTGTCGCGGGTACACCACGTCCTAAGCGTTTTCGATACGCTTATACATCGATGCCTCGGCGTTCACGCGGCGATCTTTGGCGACATCACTGCGTCCACGTTCACGTCTACTTGCTTAACTTGTCTTCCTCGTCTCTTCTGCGCCCTTGGTGTTTAAATCCGACAGTAATAAAGACACCATAGATAACATTGGAACGTTGAATGAACGACGACTCTACAGCGTTCATGGTGATGTAAGCAAATCAAGGGACGTAAGAAAGCAATAAGAACGCAAGCCCGGTGTGACGTAGTTATAGAGTATTTTAAAAAGTATAACATTCGCTCCCATAAATTACTATAGTCGCATCTTTATTGTCAAATATATGTCTTTAACACGAGCCTCATTGTATGCTTCAGGTAACTTATAAACAGGTTGCCTCTTTCAAGTATTGTAATTACAAACATGATCCAGTTTTGCGAATGACGAAGAAAGGAAAATTGAGAGCAAAACAATACACTTTCAAAATAGCATTTATTATAACAATACAGAAAATTACTTGAGCATAAGTCATGGACGTATATTTCAAGCATCACAGCAATTATTTAAAAACACGTCTCAGGATATATATTGGCCAGAAAAGAAATGTTTCAAATTAAAAATATATTGCATAAAAAACTATCACTTACCAGCTTCGATGCTACTTGTGTGCACCAACCATTCAAAGCACCTTAAAAGTTACTTCTTACTTTAACGACTTAAGTAATGGTGTCGTGTTCTGAGAAAATTGGGCAAAATGCTTGTGCGTAAATTATCATCCCAGATTAGCCTGTGCAGTCCGTACAGGCTAATAAGGGACGACAATTTCCGCTTTCATGGAATTTTTGGTTTAAATGATGTCTATTCTTAGCGAAAATCCAGTTTAGGCGGAAAGTGTCGTCCCGGATTAGCCTGTGCGGACTGCACAGGCTAATCTGGGATGACACTTTACGCACAAGCATTTTGTCTAGTTTTCTCAGAACACGCCACAATGTACATGTTCACGTATACATCCATTGCATTATTATCTAGTAGTCCGAAAAAAGCACCGTTATAAAATATACAAGGAAATCATGCCCGCAGTTTTAGTACCCCCAAACGTATTTGAGCATTTTTGCTAAAGCAAC
Organism: Dreissena rostriformis; assembly: GCA_007657795.1. NCBI lineage: Eukaryota > Metazoa > Mollusca > Bivalvia > Myida > Dreissenidae > Dreissena > Dreissena rostriformis. Next base: position 30,664 of record VMBQ01005262.1, read on the forward strand.
GTTAAACAAAATTACTGAGAATCATTTCTGAATTCAACCTAATGTAGGGATTGTATTAAACATATTTATTAATGTTCTAATATAACCATTTTAAGCTTAACCTGTCATTTACCAGTAACGCCTCGCGAAATTCAAGTGGAATGTAATTATTCAAGGAATATATGGAGATATTTTAAAACATGCGATGTGTTTATCATATTTTGCATACAACTCCAAACGTTTATAGCACCTCTGGAAGACCAATACAAAAGGAACACAGAACACAGAAGACTCGTACACAACATGTGTGCACACTTACAAAGAAAGACATGACCCTATAACAACAGAGACATAACATTCGGTAGGGAGCTTAAACTTCTAATTTCATCAGTTGTTAAATATTCTCTGAACTTCCAGATATATTCGATGGTAAAGCGGAAAATGTAATACATGTTAATGGCAGCCTAATTTTTGTTTACCACAATCTCTGCAAGAGTTAACATACAAAACTTATCATCATCGCATTAATCTAATAATCTGAAAATTTTCATTGCAATAGCAAATAGATTGTGTGACTATGGTCTAAGAATGTTATGCCAGTATTGGCTATGCCTTAAACAACTACCTTAACAAACTAATTGTACCAGCATTATTGCCAAACAATCAGTGGTATAAACACTTAATTACTACCCTTTACCTTGATATAAAATATATATAATATATAATCTACATTTGTTAGTATTTTGATATAAAATGTATAGTGCCATCAAATAAACTAATACTAAATAAATAATCCTTAAGGTACAAACTATACCAATACAACTTGTGCACAGAATAGCTGTGATTAAAGTGGATATAAACAACTGATCTTTCGTTCATTTTCGATAAGATCACATACGAAATAAATAATATACAAAAATAGTCGCGCTTGCTGTTGTCAAGCCCCTACCAAAAAAGGGGGAACTCAAGCTGTACGAAAATTGCCTAACCATCGGCCTCATCAGCAACCCCAGCAAAGCCATGCTAAAAATGTTCCTCAACCGATTAAAACGTAAGGCCGAGAAACTGCTGTCGGAAGAGCAGGCTGAATACAGAGCTTGGTGAAGCACAGTGGAATAGATCTTTAACTGCAGTCATCATTGAGAAACACCTGCAACAACAACGTTAGCTCTTCCACAACTTCATGGACTTCAAGAAAACTTTCGACCGCTTGTGGCCTGATTGCCTAAGGAAGGTTCTGCGAGGATTCAACATTGACTAAGGGAAGGTGCAAGTCATCCAAGAACACTACGGGACGCAAGCAGCGCAAAACTTCTCAATGGACAGAAGGGTGACTTCGTCATGACATCAGTGGGCGTCCATCAGGGATGTCTGCTCTACCCCATCCTGTTCAACCTTTTCTTTGAGATAATGCAGGAGACCCCCCCCCCCAAGACAACCACACCCCTCCATCGGTGGCAGACCTATCACCACCTTGATATTCGCCTTTGAAATTCACCTCATGGGTGGCACCAGCAGTGCACTCAAAGACCTCGCCAACATACCCCATCAAAGAGCAGGAGCATACGGGATGGAGGTCAGCATGGAGAAGTCGACGATCATGGTGAACAGCACGAACAACACCAGTGAAGACATCATCTTGCACGGCGAGAAGCTAGAAGTGACCAGCTTCAAGTACTTGGAGGCAACCCTGTCCAAGAATGGTTCCAGTACCGCTGAGGTCCGAATAAGAATTTTTGAAGTATTTAACCCTGTTAAAGTGTGTACTTATCATCCAGTTCATACGGTTTTCCGACGGAATGTTCTCTCTTTTTTGCCAAAATCTACCATTCTTCGTTGAACTATTTCTTTAAATACAAAAGGATATACAATTATCCTTTCCACCATGCCCCGAATCTCAAAAAATAATGTTTATGATATAAGTTTTAAACANACTTTTGTCTCAAAACTCCACATACGTTAAATAAATCCAACCTTGACCTGTAAGACATGTAGATAGACTCACACACAAAAAAATCAGGTAAATATCTGCAAGCGTTCAGCAAAAATGTCATGACAACTCGAACTTGATCTGTAACTCATGACACACATACCAAAAATATATCAATATTTTTGCGTTGACTGTCAGATACTTAAAATCAGGGAAAATTATCCTACTTTTAATATTGATGTTGCGGCTTAATCTATACATATAACTATAAATTAGGTTTGTTAATTTATTGTTACCGAACAGTACAGATTTTCTAGTCATTGCTGTTACTTGGAAAAGGGAAAAATAAGGAACATTGTAGCTTGATGTTTTTGTTTTATTTGAAAGTCAAATACTCAAAGAATTTGAATATTTGAAAACATTTGATGCAGTCGTAAACTGGCTATTTGGCTTTTCATTTGAATTGGATGTTACAAGAGGTCTAAGAATGACATGCCTTTTTTTATAGCGTTTATTCACCTCCATACATTACAAATTGTATCGTTAGTTTACATGTTATTTTGTTAGTATACAATAGAGTTGTTTTACAGTTCAACTTGGTTGATATAAAAGAGGTTAATACAATCCATGCATTCCATTATATAGACACAATCATAAATTTCACGCAGACACAGACACATACACAAATGCCATGTTATGATGGGAGGCGGAAAACTACAACGGGCGAGTCATGGTATCGGGGTGATAACCCAAAAAAAGGGTTAGGGTTAGGGTTAGGGGTCGGGTTAGGGTTGGGTTTAGGCTAACCCAAACCCTAACCCGACCCCTAACACTAACCCTAGCCCTAACCATAACCCTCTTACCCCCCCTTGCGCAATACCATACCATGCCTCGCCCGTTGTAGTTTACCGCCTCCCTATAA
>VMBQ01005262.1:35484-53318 GCA_007657795.1 Dreissena rostriformis
AGAATGATAAGCAAGTATTGGCTTTACCTTAAATTGGATTTTACAAGAGGTCTTAAAATGATATGCAAGTATTGGCTTTGCCTTTAATTGGATGTTACAAGAGGTCGAAGAATGATATGCAAGTATTGGCTTTGCCTTAAATTGGATGTTACAAGAGGTAGAAGAATGATATGCAAGTATTGGCTTTGCCTTAAATTGGATGTAACAAGAGGTCTAAGAATGATATGCAAGTATTGGCTTAACCTTAAATTGGATTATACAAGAGGTCTAAGAATGATAAGCAAGTATTGGCTTTACCTTAAATTGGATTTAACAAGAGGTCTTAGAATGATATGCAAGTATTGGCTTTGCCTTAAATTGGATGTTACAAGAGGTCGAAGAATGATATGCAAGTATTGGCTTTGCCTTAAATTGGATGTTACAAGAGGTCGAAGAATGATAAGCAAGTATTGGCTTTGCCTTAAATTGGATGTTACAAGAGGTCGAAGAATGATATCCAAGTATTGGCTTTGCCTTAAATTGGATGTTACAAGAGGTCTAAGAATGATATGCAAGTATTGGCTTTACCTTAAATTGAATTATACAAGAAGTCTATGAACGAAATGCAAGTATTGGCTTTACCTTAAATTGGATGTTACAAGAGGTCGAAGTATGCAAGTATTGGCTTTGCTTTCAAATGGAATATTCAACATAATAAAATACTTGAAGCAGTACTTTGTACATACTGAAAATATTTCACAAACAAATAGTTGAGAAACTATCTAAAGATATGTATAATACAATTATTCAATTCATACAACATACAAATTGTAATGTACAATACAAAAAATAAAACTTACACGTTTTGTTAAAAAATATGTTATTCAAGGTAAAAAAACCTATGCATACGCATGACTGAAATTGTAAAGTGGAGTTAATAGAGATTTTACATAAAAACAAACAAGATAAAAATGCAAAATATATACTTCTAGTTAAATAATTTTGTTCAAAGACATTATTTGTGAGAAGGAAAAAAATAGTAAATTAAAAAAATTAACGAACACAAAACTTAAATTACATTTACATGAAAATATTTAATTAATTTTTAGACAACAATGTTTGCTTAAATACATGGCACAAAAGAAATCACAGGCTGCTAAAGCAGTTCTTACTACATCACAGGCTTCCAATCACGTTTGTTCATAACAAGAATAACATTTAAATCACTATGAAATATTAAAACCTTTACTGGGCATTTTATGCCACAACCAAATAATTTGTATCACAAACAACTGTTTAAGGTACAAGTTCACCTATGTAGGTTTGTTCATTAAAAATGCCATGGATGCCTAATATTCACCTAATCATTCTTAGGTATATCATTATAATAAAACTAGGAATCAAGGTAATTAACTCATATAAAACGTTTGTGATGGTAAATATGCAGGGAATAAATGTTAGATCTACCACTGTCATAAATAGTTCTTTGTAATGAATGCTTAAATGTCTGATTGATAATACCATGTAAAAACAGCACAAGTATTTGTTATTTGCATTATAAAGTCTTAGTCTTACTTAACATTGTTTGGTAATTTGACGGCTCCACATGATTCTTACCTTCATGTATACAGTATATATTTTATCTTTAAGTTTTGCCTATCTTTGTATTATTTTGATAGCAAGGTGTCTGCCAAAAAATGTCTTTTAAGAAAATCTAGGGCAATATTTAGCATTATTATTATCCATATTAAAAAATCTATGAAGCAGACATTCAATTATTAAAACATTTGCATTTGCACCAAAATATGACTGGTAAATTATCAAAACTTCTACTGAGCAAAACATATATTCTGACCTGATGCTTAATTGAGTCACTTATGTCTAGTTTTAAAGTATCATCCTTTTTTGTGATAATAACTATGTTCAAACCAATTACATTGACTAGTTTAAAAAAACACATGTCAAACACAATATTATGCAATAACATATAATATGAACAAAAAAATAACACTAAACATGAATCCTAAACGTGTTTTATGTTGACTTACTGAACTGTTCATTACATGTATGTACAGTAAGCAAGACTTTACAACTCAGTTCTAACATAAACATACATACTTCACAAATAATAAACATTTTTCGATGGTGGAATGGAAGTACATAATTACTGGTACCTTAGTACACAACACCCTCATTCAAAGGTCCAGCGAATACAAACTTATATAAAACAATTTAAACACCACTTATTGGGTACTTCCACACTCAATAGTTCCATCTAATTGAACAATACAAACATAATAATATTAACATAATGTAAAATAACACCATAGCTTATGCCATTGAAAAACTTTTGGGCTATTCAATTATTGAACTTACCAATTGCCATGCAAAAAAAGCTCAATCTCTTTTTCAGGTACACTTTGGCACAAATTTAGTAACAGTATATCACATTAAAATTAATATTTAAGCATTTGAGGTCAGAAAGAAAGACAACACAACATACTTTTCTACTTCTTCAATTAAAATCACATTAAATTAAATATTTAAGCATTTGATGTCAGAAAGAAAGACAACACAACATACTTTTTATACTTCTTCAATTAAAAGCTTCTAAAATTGAGCATAAAACTGTTAACATAATAACACGTTTTGAAGTCTTACTTCCAAACAAAACTTATAAAAATTATTTAATGCAAAAACACTCAAATATTCCATAAAGCAATATACATCCCGAATAGTCAAATTCTACTTTGGAGTCTAGTCGTGAGCTAAGCTCATTATTAGTTCTTGCTCTAGTGTGTGGATCTCACATTCTAAAAACACTTAAGTCAATCAACATCATGTCTCTGCCATATCTCTTTCTGTCACATTGATTCTTATATATTTTGCAAGAAAATACAAATAAGTTGTTTTTTCTAGACCACAATATCATATTGCTGATTTATTTATCAGATCAATCTATAATTATCTGATTTCATCCCGGACATTCTACGGAATGTAACTAAATTTATGGTCCAATTAAAAGCATGTATCTTATTTCCAGACACTGTTATGATCAGATAAGACGCCTGCTTTGTCTCGCAAAAAGTATGAAAAAAATACACTCTGACAACACGATGCCTATACGTGACTTTTTAAGATCTGTGTTGGGAGAATAAAGCGTGACCCAGATAACATTTTTAAGGATGTATTTTTTAATATTTTACCATCATTAATTGGATAAAGTGGAGAGCCCGCTCATTCGTGAGAGTTTTCTATAGGTATCATGATTTTTTTTAAACAATACGTATTTTTACGTATTTTTTCAGTAACGTGCAACCGCACGTTTGTAATATGAAGTCCCCACACTGATCCGACATTGTTCTTACCGCGGTTGCACTTTACTGAAAAAATACTTATTTGTTTTTAAAAATCATGATACCTATAGAAAACTCTCACGAATGAGCAGGCTCTTCTCTTTATCCCATTACAAATGGTGAAATATTTAAAAAGACATCCTTAAAAATGTTACCTGGGTCGCGCTTTATTCTCCCAACACAGATCTTAAAAAGTCACGTGGTATAGGCACCGTGGACAATTGACAGAGTTTATCTCATCTTACGGTCCATCTTAAGAATGATGCTTGTTTTCCTGTTGTTGCATGGCTTATTCTTGATGTTTTTTTTTTCAAGAACACATTACACATACGAATAAAGCATGTACCCGATTTCTGTTAGATTATTCGACTTGTTCAGCGTGGACGCCAATGGCGAAATTATTCCACTGGTATGTTGTAGTGGCGGTCATCCTCTGATATTATTGTCACAATAGGCCAACCATTTTTGCCTTTTGGTGGGTAGAACACTTCAAAATCTACCTTGTTAAAGTGAACGAGACGCAGAACCCGAATACATACGCCCAAGCTATATCCCAAAAGGCACACTTCCACCTGTAACAAAATAATTAGGAAATTAAATTATAGGAGATGCCAAAGGGCCACATAATTAATTTGTAAATTGAAGGTCAGGGACATCGATATGTTGGAAAACATCTGTGGATTTCGGGATTACTACGTTGATTGATTCAAGTTTGTACAAGTATAATTGTTTCACTAAAAAAAACTATACAAGTTTAAATGAAAAAACAGGGTACTATGTTCCTGTTTATACGACGACGGGGGCGTATGCACAAGAACGGAACAAACAATTCAAATTGGACTTGTTCAGTTTATAATTTGCTTTCGAGTAAGCTTTTATAAGCGCTTAATTTAAAGTCAAACGTATTACTTGCAAAAATACCTGTTCCAATCCACAGTCATGCCCCACTTTATTCAAATGATTGCTTATGAACTGGCCAACAGTTTTTGAACCATCTCTTGCAAACAGCTGCAATGCCCACTCTGGCACTTCCTTTCCTTGCTCGATGTCGCGATGGAGATTCACGGCACTGTGTGCCATCAGCAGTTTAACAGCTTCCACGATGTTAAGGTCACAATCTGAGTCAGAGTTTAAGGCTTCAGCTAATATCTGCTGTCTCTTAGCATTTGTTGAATATTTTGCCAGTTTCTGCGCCTGAAACATAAGTCAGTATCTCCAGCTTATAATGTGCAAAACATTTTTGATATGTAGTTATTAATTCTACAAAACCCCGAAAATAGAATTTGAAAGGGGAAAACAATTTAAACATATTGGTTTTGTTATGTTATCATGAAATAATTCAAGCATTTCAGTTAGAAAATAATGAGAGTGTGTGAACTTCAAAATGAACAAAAACTATGGAATAATCAAAGTCAAGCAATATTTAATCATGCCCTTTTACATGAGTTTATATTAACTTTGCCTAAACATAAACAGTTCATTTATTCACATACCACGCCACAGTATTCTTGCAAACAAATCTTCACTAGCAGAATGCGATTTTTGGAACGACTTTCTTTACTTTCCTCAAATTTAAAATCCCTCAGCTTTCTTTTACGAAAGTTATTTTGAATTGCACTCGAAGCAGTTTCACATGATTGCCAATCTTTGAAGGGAGGGAAGCAATAAACTAAAATCTGGAAGACAATGCTCCTAATGGCACAGTAGTTGTCCCCCCTGATGACTCGTATACACGGAAGTTTGCAATGTTGTTTAACATGTGTATATGCCTGAAATGGAAAAAAAGCATACACGCATTATTGGTTATCTAACTAAAAAACACGGCTACAATTTATCCTTATTCAATAAAAATTTGTTTACAAATAAATCAATAATGGTTAATTTCTTACATGTATCATTGATATTCATCCTAGGCCCTGGTTGAGTGCTCGCGTATTGCGTAATTTTACTGCAAATTTAATTGAAAATCGCGTATTGCTTAATTTTACTGCAAATTTAATTGAAAATATATTTAAGTCGGACAAAAATAATGCTGTAGATTGTTATTTGACCTTGAACTGTGAATTTAACCTTGGATCAAGGTACCTAGTTTCTGCTCATGACAAAGATATTATTATCCGATCATATATTGGGATTAAATTTCTAGACTTGGCCTCTGACACTGAATTGAGAACGTGAACTGTGGGATACAATTATTTTGGTGACACTCATCTCAAAATACTCATGGGATCAACAAGATTATTTCCTCAAAGGTATTCACTTAGACTTAAAGGGTGTGACTATCAACAATGCTTTGACAGTCATGCACGCAATAGACGAGTCCCCTGCTGGTGGTTATAAAACCCCTACCAATTTCAAGAGGTCCAAGATGGCCCTATATCGCTAATCTGAGAGGGGCCTGGTCAGTTTTGAGCTCATGGGTATGGTTATTTGAACATTCTTTGTAGAGGAACACAATCTGTTGCAAATGCAAAATATATAATGCAATTTATAACATTTCATCTCTTTGGTAAAAAAGGGCCTTTATAGGTGTAGGAATGAAATGTGAGACCTAACACAGTAAAGTCTTTAAGTATTGTTGTTGAATTACTATTTTTTTATACTATGCATTCATTCACACACAAAATTCTAAGCACTGTTTATGCAAGTGTGGTATTGGAGTTAAGACATGCCTTATAGGTCTTACTTACAGAAAACCGAATAACTCATATAAAGTTACTGGCATACCCAGATTAGAAATGTAAGAGTCTTATCAATTGTTCCAAAAAAAAAACACGGTTATAAACATAAGCACAAGAAACAGAAAAATGCCCTGTACATGGAATAACTACGGTCTACCTAGTTAGAGTAAATGTCCCGGTGCCTGATAACTTTGAATTCCATTAGCACTTTAAATTTATGAGCCACAACAATGGTAATAAGTATTGCATAATGCAGATTTGTGCTGATTGGAAATTATCTTCAAATACCACAGTAACAATATCTTACAGGCAAACTGGTTAAAAACAACCGTTTGTATTATATAAGGTAATATAAGGGTAAATACTAAATAGCAATATGATTCTTTCATGTAAATACTTGTTCAGACTTACAACATGTTGTATATAGAAAATAACAGAAGGTAGAATTAAGAACAAATGTTTGTGAAAAAATATTAATGCCGTTTACAACACATATGAAATCTATGACAACGTTATCTGTTTGTACTCTTTTAGGTGGATTTACTCACCTTTTTTAATACACATGCAGTTGCATTGTTTAGACCCCATTCCTCTCCTGCATATTGTTCAATGTCTTTACGATTTCCCACATTTTTGCGTTTTCCGGACGTAGAAATAGCTTCCTGCACAACATCAACATTTGGCTGAAATGTAAGGAAGAACAAGATGTGTTTGTGAAAAACTATGTCCACTTTTGAGCGATTTTGACCCATAAATTTGACCTTTGACCTTGAAGGATGACCTTGACCTTGACCTTTCACCACTCAAAATGTGCAGCTCCATGAGATACACATGCATGCCAAATATCAAGTTGCTATCTTCAATATTGAAAAAGTTATGGCCAATGTTAAAGTTGGCGCAAACAGACCAACAGACCAACAGACAGACCAACAGACAGACAGGGTAAAAACAATATGTCCCCCAGTATAAACTGGTGGACATAACAAAAACATTCTTTTACAAATAAAGTGGAATAATCTCAAAACATTTCAAAGGGAACAAGCAAACAGCCATAGCATAACCCTTCCAAAAAGCAACATAAACCAAAACATGAACAAATGGATGCACAATATCTACATTTGTCTATTCAAATTGTATCGCCTCATTGTTTTTTATATTTTATACTTTACCTTATTTAAGTGACTTTGTAAAGACATAACATTCAAAATCAAAATCATCATGTTATATGAAAAGCATACGCCCTACACTTTGAAATTTTTAAATGTGATTATGAATATTATAATACTTTGTGTTTGCTCAAACATTTGTGAATACAAAATAGGCACCTTCCACTTTGGTTTATACAAAATATCTGGGTTAACGAATAAACATGTCAATAAGGCAACTTGTACCATACCTCCTGAGCTGAGGCAGTACTTTCAGAATCTGAAACACTGCTGCTGGAAAACATGCCACCATTGGTAGCTGCACTACAAACACCACTGTCACCACAATCTATAACAGTAGTCTTACTCAATGTTTCACTACTGCTCCCAGAATTTTCTGTGATATCATTGTCATTTTGTTCAGGAGGGTGTATAGCACCATTGTTTGATGATCCTGGGTTGTCAAAGTTGTCAGTATTAGATCCCTGTGACTGTGGAGTTTCTTTTGAGGAAGGATAGGATTTAAAATGGTCTTCAGCTATTGGGAATGTTTCAGACCCTAAGTAAACAGACAATAATTGAAACAAAAAACGCATAGCATTTATAAATTAAGGTCATCAGTTGTTTTAAAAATGCTTTATAGATAACATGGGTTATCTGACATAAGGCATATATTTATCACCAGTACAATGTATAAGCATTTACACTATTTTTTTAAATATTTAAAATTGTATCTAGTGTTTGTTGCATAGTATTGTATAGATATTAAATTCTTAACTTCGCTGAAATTGCAGTAAACTTTACCTAAATATGCAGCTTCTGGTAGAAGAGGCAAGATGTGGTTAAGTTCTCCTATAGAACCTTGATCGAATCTGCACCAATAAATAGTCAGCGTCAGATTCAGGTGATTCCCATTTAATTTGTGCATGTCCTTGAGGTGCAGGTCTTTACATGGATTGGGATCAGTTACGTTTTCAAAATGCTCAATCATTTCAGAGCCAATTGCGTTGCCTAACATCCTCACATGCAATTGACCTGAAAAACAGAGTTTGGCTGAGTCAGATATTGTAATAAAAACATGAATGAATGATAATACATTGAAGAACAAGCAAATGCATTGAATTGATATCCCCCGCCGAATACATTTTGTTTATTGATGGTTGCAGAACTAAGAGAAGGGCTTATTTGAAGGACTGCGCCTTTTGTTTTTACTTATTTGCACCTGTGATGTGTTTGCTGCAGACAATAAAATAAAGATAATCTATACACTCATGAAGTTTAATGCTGGAATCTTATAGTATCTGAGATAAAGCCCTGAAAAGTAACATCATACAAAAAAAAGTGTTTATATATTTTATATATGATTAAGTTTCTGAGATATGAAACAAAAATGTGTGACAGAAGCACTGACTGAAGGACAGACGAACAGACAATGCCAAAACTATAGCCCTTGGCCTTCGGTGGGGGATAACAAAAGGAAATCGCTTATCTAAATATTCATTATTGTTTTAATTTAGTTATTTAGTTTCATCAATCACCCATAAACCAGTAAATTCAAAACAATGTTGCCGTTTATAACCCAATAGATCACTCCGTACATAGTATTTCTTAGATATACAGGATTATTGCATTCTGCCCCTATCTCTGATTTTAGGTGGCAAGTTTTCTGTTACTAGCATTAGTATGTGCAATTAGTACTGGTCAACCAGCTTACTCAAGAAAAGTTAAAGTTACTTAAATGACAGCCATGATATGACTGAAATACTGTTGGAACAGCACAACATTATAGCAGCTAGTGTTAACTAGGTTTCAAAATAATAAGGAATAATGTTATTGAACAAACCACAATCATTTGAGAAGTCAGTCCAAATATCATAACAATACTTTTTTTTTAAATATTCTTAACAAGTTTCATGATGAGTTGGTCACACATGTTATTTCTAGAGAGTTCAGTGGTTTTATTATAACATATACAAAAAACTGCTCCCACTTCATAGCAAATGTGTTTTTGAATGGAATGGAATCATATCTTTATCAGCGGAGAAATAATAAAAACAAATGCTTTACCAAGTTTGATTTAGAATGTGCATAAAGGTGACCTCAAGAGTGGTTAAACGCTTTTCTTTAATTCGACCTAGTAATTGACACTACATGAATGCATTTCTGCACAGTCAAAATTGGGAAAAATGTTCTGACCAAGTTTCATGAAGATTGGGCAATCAATATGGCCTCAAGAATGCTCGTATGGCAAATGTTAACAACGGACAACGACAGACGACTGGCGGACAAAAGGTAATCACAAAAGCTCAGGTGCTGTGCTCAGGTGAGCTCAATACGATTAATGTTGGTAAATGCAAAGCATTGGAGTTTTTATCTGATTGAAAGGCAAGCCAAACCTCACATTCAGCTCAAAACATCGAAATTCTAATTAAAAAGCATTACAAAGGCTGGCCGAAATCTAAAACAGTTTATGTTTGGTCAATAATCAGTCCTGATAACACATTTGAAGTTAAAATCTAACAATTTACTAATATACATACTGCTATCAGAGTTCTTGTCGCAGATTTCGACAAGAAGTTTGAACAGCAACACATCCAACAGATCCTTCCAATTTTCCTTCCAATTTCCATTAACCTGTACACCATAACATGTGAACACTTGCTGAACACGAAGCAAAGTATCATTCTCATTCTGAAAGTGTTCTTCAAACTGAAATTTACCAGGAACAAAGAGAACATTTAGATAAATTAAGAAAACATCCTAAAGACAGAAATCTTAATTAAGCCTTGTCGCCCACGTGACTACTATACCCCTACCGCTTTGTCAGCACTGTTTAGGGAAAAAGTAACTCAGAATTGTCATGATTGCTAGGGATGAAAGAAATATCCTGTACATCAAAACTTGATGGTGATCAAAACTTGATGGTGTTGACATATTTAAACTTTTAGTTTAAGCACTAGAAAACTAGCAAAATTAGGACATATAATGCGGATTGACTTACCGATAGATAAACAGACCAACCTAATAACTCAAATATGCCCCACTATCAAACTTTGTTTGCAGGGCCATAAATACGCGACAAACTTACCATCTTGGTTTATCAGAGTAACATTTAGGTCAAAATGAAAAAAAAAAAATGAATACATGAGCGCATTACATAAAACATTTAATTTCATTCTAAAAATAAATAATTTACCTTGTTTTTGTATAAGGCCATGTTTTCGACAGCATGGATAGCACAGCATAAACGAAGATGTAATTGATGGCTCTCATCGCCATACAGAAGGATGCTTATGGCTTGATACAGACAAGAGTTATTCTTGCCTGTTGTCTTATATGCCACAAAGCCAGCCGGAATATTCCTGTAAAAAGACACAGATTTTATTTAAAACATACATCTTGTAAGGAGTTAAAGTTAAAGTTGATCATATACCAGTACATGTATATACATGTTCACAATTTGGATAATATTGCAGAAAATGTATGTAATCAAGATTATTTAACTTACTGGGTTGATAAAGAAAAAAAGGTGTTTGCATGAGAAGCAAACCTCTGGTTGGTGTTTTTACAACAAGTTAAAACTCACTTAAGGAATTCTTTTTACAACCTTTGTTAATTACTTTTTTAGCATTTCTCGTCTATGTGCATTCGTAACAACCATGAATGCTCAAATACATGTATGGGGTAAATATACAAGCGGGGTCACTCACTGAAGATCTTGGACTTTGCATCTACCTAGACCATTCGCAACCCAGTGACATATATTGAAAACACAATTGTAGAGGACCTCTTCATGATTTTTACAACCAAAAAACAGAAACAGATGGCCTTTTTCAAACCAACAACAGAAACAGAATGATGGTCTTGTGAATTCAGAGAAAAAACTATTGTTAAGGTCAATGTTGTGACTAAAGCTGCCAGTTTTAGCAGAATAAAACAATTTGAAAATATAGTTTTTTCTGGAACAGTCTGTTAAGAAATCCTTTGACTTATAAGAAAGAATATCGACAGCCTGTACAGACCGATGGACTGATATACAGACAGGAGACAACAGAGTATCACAACAGCTAATAACATAAGAACGGGTAGAATTTAAAAAAAAACAAGATGTGTTGTGAAACACTATGTCCCCTATTGCGATTTTGACACGTATATTTGACATTTGACCTTGAAGGATGGCCTTGACATTGACCTTACACCACTCACAATGTGCAGGTCCATGAGATACACATGCATGCCAAATACCAAGTTGCTATGTTGAATATTGCAGAAGTTATGGCCAAAATGAGCAAGTTTGACCCATATAATTGACCTTTGACCTTAAAGGATGACCTTGACCTTGACCTTTCAGCACTCAAAATGTGCAGCTCCATTAGATACACATGCATGCCAAATACCAAGTTGCTATGTTGAATATTGCAGAAGTTATGGCCAAAATGAGCAATTTTGACCCATATAATTGACCTTTGACCTTGAAGGATGACCTTGACCTTGACCTTTCAGCACTCAAAATGTGCAGCTCCATTAGAAACACATGCATGCCAAGTATCAAGTTGCTATGTTGAATATTGCAAAAGTTATGGCCAATGTTAAAGTTGGCGCAAACCAACCAACAAACCAACCAACAAACCAACCAACAGACCAACCAACAGACATGGCAAAAACAATATGTCCCCAAGTATATACTGGGGGACATAAAAAGATAGTATTTGTAATATTTACATAAGTAAGTGTATATTATGCTTAAATTATAAGTGCATCATACCAATATTGCAGTTTCAATGATTTAAGTATACAACTTAGCATCAGTAACACAAACATTAATTCCAATTGCAAATAAGTCTCTGTATAAATTCAGCACATGTTCTTCAACATTACAACATTGAAAATTGATGGAGTAAGCTTCCTCTCTAAAACATCACAGCCTTCACAAGTTTTCAAACACCAGACACCCAAAGACATCAAATGACATCAGCATGGTAACCAACTTAAATCCGGTTTAAAGGACATTTAACCAAAAACTAGCCTCACTTGTTTTTATGAGCAGAAAAAACATGAACCATTAACCCAGAAACATGATTTATTTGAAACATGGTTTTCACAAGTTATTTCATTATCCTTCAATCAATGACAAACGGGCCATCTTGAACATTATCATCACAAATATAATGTTTGATATAAGGGAAAATGAGAGTCTCTGTGGAAAGTCTTAGAGTTTTAAAATACTAAAATTAAAAGCAATCCAAACAAAAAACATGCATTAAAAAATAGTTCAATTAGATCAACCAATGAAGTTTCAAATCCGTACTGATTATAAGTCAATATGATTAGAACAAAGTTTGTAATGCATAAACAGACAAAATAGGCAACAAAAAACAAACAATAACAAAATATAACTTTAATGTGACGAAAAAATATTTGAATATTCTTGGGATGAATAAAAATATATCTTAATCAGAATACTAACAAGTATGGTGAATGTATATTTCAAGCTTAAAGAAAATAAGTTATTATATTTTGATTATAAAGAGTTGCTTTTTACAAAGTTTTGTAACAAGAAAAAGGCTGGTTTTATTGAACAAAATATTCAAAGTTTATATTTAGTGTAGAAAAAGTAAAAACAAAGGCAATGCAATAGAGCTTTTTGGTGTGAATGATCAAAAATGGTGTTTTAAACTCATAAAAGAAGTCTACCCCAAAACAATGAGTATCAAGAAGCCATCAGAACAATCAAAAAAAGGTTTACCGTCCCAACGCATGACTGACTGAAAAGCACAGATAACAAAGTGATTACTAATTTATATGATTTGAATTATACTAACTTAAGAACATGCCTCATGTCAAAGGATTTTCATCATAAACAAAAGTTTCTAATATACCCCTCCTCTAAACTAGAATTTGTCACAATAGTGATCAAGAATAACCACAGACACAGCATGTCTTAATATGTAAATGATGTTATAGAATGTATAGGTTGAAAAAGGGCCATAACTTCTGTCATTGATAAAGAAGCGCGATAAAAAGCGCATGCATAAGGAAGAATGCATGCAAGTTTAAAAATTGTAGCCAAAGGAGAATGCCTCTGACAAGTGTGTGTCTACGGAAAGACTGACAGACGTTCATGGTGATTCCAGTATACCAGTTGGATTGAGAAAAATAGCCTCCAGTGAACCAAATAAAATTCAAGATAGAGGAAACATTTCATTTGTTGTCAATTTGTTTTGTCATTTGAGGCAAGTTTCATGAAAATCCTTCAAAAGGTATTAGAGATATGGAGCGGACACAAAAATGGAGGCCTAAAACTTTGACCTTGAAATATGACTTTGACCTTGAGCTGGCGGGACTGACCCATGCATACTGCAAATTGCCTCAATGATCATAATATAGTAAAAATATTTAACGGATCATTGTAAGCCATTACAGACAGACTGACGAAGGGATGGACGAATGGCAACCCAATAATCCTTCCTTCCACTTTGCTGCGGGGTATTAATAACAATGCTTCAAGGTTAAATTAAGTGAGAGGTTTGATGGGTCATTCAACCCATTTAAATCCTGTATGTTGCGTTGTTTGTGCTGTCTTGCATTGAAAAGGCAACTAGTAGCTAGTCTTAAATAAAAGACTAGCGGGTGTCCATGAAAATCTCTCTCCTGATGTTTATATCATCCCTTTATACTCAACGGACCGAAACTTGGTCAAGGTATGTTGGAGCAAATATTTTCTAACCAAGTTTCATCATGAGTAAATATATCCTCTACAGGGTGCACAAGGTAAATGTTGAAGATGCGCCATTGACAAAGGACGAAGAACAGACAAACAAAGATCACAAAAATTCATGATCTGCACGTAAATACAGTTCCAATTTCAAATAATGTTCAATGATGCACCATACCTGCTATTGCATCTGTGCAGAGTTTCAGCTGGCTGAGTAAGCTTCTTTGGGAATGTAATCATCTCCTCCAAATTCACACCAAGGGTGATTGCATCGGCCTGTAGTTGCCTTAGTACAGCTGGACAGTCAATCTCTGTCACTTTGGTCCATTTCCCAGTCAGACATTTTTTTAACTTGGTTAGCAATGCCTCAATTGGACTCTGAAGAGTAAATTGATATGACATTATCAGCCAGTAGTTCCATTTGTGCACTCATTTAGTTGCAACACATGTAATAATAGTTTATTCATTGAATTATAATTTGGATACGTTTTGTTACCATATACTGTAGGTTTGATGTAAGCAAAATGTTTTTTAATTCAATTAAATTTACTTATCATATGGTCGACAAGTGTTTAATATCCATTTTATTATTTATGGAATGTGTGGGAGAATGGGCACACATAATGCTATATACAACTGACGTATCTTGGTTATTCCAAGCTACTTAAACATTTCAATAACATGCTAAATCTACGTAAAATTAGGACGCAGTTTCGTAGAGGAAATGGTGTCTGCCTAGCGATCAGTAGGTCTCAAAACTCTGGGGGTGTTCTCAAGAAATACTCTTAAAACACAAAGTACTAGTTCCGTCCATGAAATCGACTGGAGGATGTCTCTATAAGCCTAAATTTGTTGATGCAATCAAGCTTAAATGTTTAAATGTGCACAAACATTGTCACATGAATAATTTATTGCGGAACATTCCTTAAACTTAAGGTCTTGTATTGGTCCTTGTTCATAAACAGTGTACAGTTTTCAGGTTGCATACCAAAGTGCCATCATTTTCTGTTGCATCTGGTGCAGAGTTTGTTGTGTCTATCTCCGTATCTTCTGGTCCAGAGTGTTCTTGATCCTTTGATTTACAATAATTGGAGCACATAGTGTCTACAATAACAGACACAATGAATTTGAAACCAAAATACTACGAGCAATAAAAATGGCATTGACATGAAGAATAACAAATTATTTTAATTGCTTTAGCTTGCATTTACTCTTTCTGTGTCGATAAAGGTTTTATTATAGGAATTGTTACATAATTATTTGAATTTGTGTGTTATATGCCTTACACTCTAAGGTCTAGAATTAATGGAAAGAGCATGACAATATTCTGCAAGAATAAAATCATGAGAGCCATGACTGATAAAAATGGAAAGTTTCTTTTATAATAACATGTCAAAACTAAATTTTAATATTGTCATGAACAATGTTGTTATATTAAATGAATCAGAAGACATCATTGAAATCTCTGAAAAGGTGTTTTGGCAGTCCACATGAAAGAAATTAGCATGCTTTTCGGTTTGTGAATTTAACATTAGCAACATATAAAAAAAAAATAAAGTATTTTGACAGTTGCCATTCAGATACACAATGCAAGTTTAAATCACAAACTTGGCATTAAATAAAAGTTCATTCTATAACTCAGCTGAAATATCATTAGAACAAATTTTCTCTGCAACTTTGACTTCTAGCCTGATCACAAGCTTTTTCTTAAAGCTGACCAGGTGACCGAGTGTTTGGCCACGCATTATTCTGTTTCAAAATCATCCAAGATAATATTGGGATAAATTGTTTTCACCAAGTTTCATGAAGATTGGACAATACATGTGGCCTCTAGAGTGTTTAACAGGTAAATGTTGACAACGGGCAAAAAACGACGCACGAGAGACAACGAAAAACAATCAAAAGGTGATCACAGAAGCTAACCATGAGTCCCTTGTGCTCAAGTGAGCTATAAAACAATTAATAAAATCTACTATATGGTGATGGTTAGAGTTATTGACTTTATTAATGATATTTTCTCAGAACATAAAATAAATAACCTGTTGTTTTCTCAATAAATCTGCCCAGTTCGTCAACCTGAAATTATAAGAATACAATATAATACATGACCGACTAGAGCCGATAGATGTCAATTGGTTGATAAAAGTATAGCTATCACTGAATCGTTGACAGTAAGAGCTGTGCCTTGACCTTCAATCACAAATATGACATTGACCGTAAAGGTTGACACGAGGTTCTTGCATGAAGATAATTGTCTCATATATGTGAATCATTTCTGTAAAGTTTATATTCAAAATCTTTTAATGTATTGGGAAATAAAACAGTTTTTCTAATATTCACCAGGTGACCTAGCTTTTAACCATACTTTACACAGATTAAAACTTGGCTTATATTGTCAAGATCAACATTTTAGTCAAGTTTCATCAATATCAGGTCAATAACATTGCTGCTGGAATGTTTATACTTTTTTTTATTTCACCTAATAGTTTTTCACATTTCACCTAGATATATACTTGATGTATAAACTTTAAAAGATTTCTTACCACAGGAACAAAATATTCAAATAAGTGCAAGAAACCAAAACTATGGTTCTATTTTACCTGAGATGAGCCATTTTGATTTAAAGTAAAGTTTCCCTTAACAGTCAGGTTAATACTGATTTTTTTATTGATTGTTTTTGTAGACTTGTCTTTAGTCCTGGAAAACTTTTTCTTTCTACCATTTTTGGCACTTGAATCTTCAGAAGTGTCTGATTGATTTTCATTTCTCGACATTTTTTCATCTCCATTATTTTCCAATTCATTCACCACTTTAAGTCCATTATTTTCAGAATTATCAGCATGATTGTTTGAGCCATTTTCTTCTCCAGTATTTGGTTCACTCGATGGTTCGATTTTCATTTCTATACATGTGAGACTACTAATGTCAGTTTCCTGGCCCTTCCTTGCGGCAGGTGGCTGTTGGTCACTTGTTGATACTTGAGAATACTGTGATTTTCTATTGCAACACCACCCTTCTGCATTTCCACAATTGAGATTACATAATTTATGTAACCTCTCTTTGCAGCGCCATATTATTAAGCCTACTGAAAATGTACCACAAAAACCAGTCAATTAGTTATGGTTTTTACTTAATAATAAGATAATGTGCTCATGAAACGCTGTCGCTGTTGCCCCCCCCCCCTACTGGTGAATTTTAATTATAATTATAATGTCCATTTTCAAGATGATAATCATGTTGAATTATGACAATGGTGCTCTGATGATGACAGCAACAATGGTGATGATAATGATAATGGACCTGTCAAAATGATAATGAACTGGGCACAACCAAAGTACATTTCGTATTACTAAACATATGCACTACTTCAACGCACAGTTGTGTTGACCAAAGAGCGAATGCGCTAAGCTTTTGAAACCCATTGGGTTTACATTTAATGCGGAATCACATCTCTGTTCACACAAAAGCAAACAACTACAGCGCCTTCAGTGCTTTGAATAATAAGAAGAATGGATGCTCATCAAACTATCAATTTCGATTAACCAATAATTTTACCTTATAAAACTAGAGCTTTGTCACAGAAGTGACGTATACCCCCACATGCTGCATTGACACAGAATATTTTGTATGCTGTCTTCACAAAACAAGAGAAGGTACTTTATAGCGATTATTAAGAATTATTATGCCATTATTATTTATGGCCATTTTGACCTTTGAAGTCTTGAATTCTTTCGCATGACACGCTGTCCAATGACTGTGAACAAAATTAATGTACAGAGTCATTTTAAAATCTCACAATGAATTAAAATCTCACTATGAACGACATAGGTATGGCCCGGACAAGCTGATTTATGGCCATTTTTTACCTTTGACCTCAAAGTGTGACCTTGACCTTTGAGATATTGACGTTATTCTTTCGCGCGACATACCGTCCAATGATGGTGAACAAATGTGCCAA
>VMBQ01005262.1:54826-70837 GCA_007657795.1 Dreissena rostriformis
CAAGGTAGGTTGATGTCAAGGCCAAAATGAGATAAGGGAGATGTGGGTGTGTTGATAGTATTCAAGGTAGGTTGATGTCAAGGCCAAAATGAGATAAGGAAGATGTGGGTGTGTTGATAGTATTCAAGGTAGGTTGATGTCAAGGCCAAAATGAGATAAGGGAGATGTGGGTGTGTTTATAGTATTCAAGGTAGGTTGATATCAAGGCCAAAATGAGATAAGGAAGATGTGGGTGTGTTGATAGTATTCAAGGTAGGTTGATGTCAAGGCCAAAATGAGATAAGGGAGATGTGGGTGTGTTGATAAGTGTTCATAGATAACATCTTTGCAAGTATCAAAGATTTGCAGTAAGTAGCATTGACAAAATGCATCATTTTGGGAAGACCAAGAATTTGTACTTCCAGAATTAGTCTAGGTCAAAAAGTAGGTCAATGTCAAGGTCAAATTGAGGTTAAGGTGATGTGGGTGTATTGATGGCTTTATAGATAACATACATTCAAGTATCAAAGCTTTGTAGTATGCAGTATTGATGTTAGACAAATCACATCATTGTGGGTTTACCTAGAAAATGAACCTCCTTAATTAGTCATAGTTGAAAAGGAGGCCAATGTCTTACCAAAAAATGAGGTCTGGTGATGTGGATGTGTTAAGAGTGTTCATAGATAATATCCATTCAAGTATCAAGGCTTTGTAAGAAGCATTATTCGTGTCCTTTAGGGTTAAACTCCTACATATTGACAGGCAGTAGCACAACCCAACAAACAAAGAAACAAACAAATAAACAAAGAAACAAACAAATGAACAAACACATAAACAGACAGGCCAATTGCTTGTATACATAAAGCTAAATGAAATCTCATTATTAAATTTCATTAAACCGTTTCACAATGTAACGCAAAATTAAATTAAATTTCTCGAACATTATGAAGAGTTTAATGTGAAAAAACTTCCATTTATTTCATGAAACTGTATTTGAAATACATTTGTATTAACATTAAAAAGATACAATAGTATGACAACATAGAAATCCTGATATTAACAGTATTTTCGTGTACATGGTAAATTATTGAAAAATTAAATTAAAAAAATAACGTAGCTCACCAATTATCAATAAGCCTCCAAGTACACAAGGCACAATAATTCCAGCTTTGTTAGAACTTCCTTGAGGAGCAGGCTCTGAAAAAACACATCACTCTTGAAATCAACTTATAAATACAGAAATAGTCAAACTCAAATCAGGTTTATATCATTATCAAAGTATCATAAATGTTGTAACAAGAGCACCTCATAGCGGGTGCCAACGCTCGGCTGTTGGTGCTTGGATTTTGTTTTTTGGACCTTTGACCTTCATTGACCGTGACCTTTCCACCACTCAAAATGTGCAGGTCCATGAGATACACATGAAACAAAAATTGTTTTGACCTATGACCTTGAAGGATGACCTTGACCTTGACCTTTCACCACTAAAAATGTGCAACTCCATGAGATACACATGCATGCCAAATATCAAGTTGCTATCTTCAATATTGCAAAAGTTAAGGCCTACGTCAAGGTTTTGGGACGCCGCGGACGGCGGACGAGCTGGTTATGACAATACCTTGGGTTTTCTTCAAAAACAGCAGAGCTAAAAATGACCCCATCACACTTTTCTCATAAACTTAAAAGACTAACAACACAGAAACAAATCTAAATGGGCTAAGTTGAATGCTGCTTACACCAAAACACTTTTTAGGATAATTTGTAATTTAGATTTGTAAGATTTTAAGATGCTACTTAAATGCATTTAATTTGATAATATAGTGGAAATTGTTATAGTCATGATATTGAAATAATAAATATCTATTCTTCTGTAGTAATTCACAAGCAATTATGTTCACAACAACCGACATGATGCAATTTTAAATGTTGAATGACCAGTATTAATTCACTGATATTCTCTATCATTCACAACAAAAAACATAAAATAAAAGTAATATTTTAATTTATATTACCAAATTACTTATTATTACCAATCATATTACTTGTAGGTACGGGTTCTGGTAGAGGTGATGCATCAGGAGCTGTAGATGGCTTCAGTGTAGTGATGACAGATATTGGTGAACTGGATGACAAAGTTCTGAAATAAATGCATCATATTTGGTTGGAAACACTTGTAAAGGCTTGTTGAACCTTGTCTCTTGGTTCTTTCATGTGAAACTCCAAATCATCACATTAACATATCTATAATCGTCCTAGCTACTTAAACAAGAAGGCCAAGATGGACCTAGTTTGCCCATGTGAGTAATGTATTTCAGAAGAAGGTGATTTTGCTAAATAAGCCTATATAAACTAATCGGTCCCCAAGGAATGGCCCAATTTTGACCAAAAGTGCATAATTTCAATAATCTTGGTAAAGGACCACATTACATACCAAATATAGTGGTATTTCATGAGTAGTGTGTTCATCGGGAAATGAGACACGGGTCATGTTAGCAGATTATCAAATCAGAATGCCGAATTCACATTTGATTGCAAAAAGTTGTAATTATATGGCGATGAAAATGCTTTAAATGTACTGTGTATACTGTATACACCTTAAAATGAACACGGCTGACAAAATGCAAAAACAAAAGTTCACCATGGCTAAAAATGGATACAAACTCACATGTTATTCACACATTCATCTGAAAGTTCAGTGCGATATAAACCATCTGGACATTTTGGTATGCACATGTAGTCTGAAAGCAAAAAAATAAATCATTTAATGTCAGCCAAAGATATACAATGGTCATGCAAGAGATCATGAGTTCACATTTTACAGATAGTCTGATTTTTGAAGATTTATTTAAAGTCAAATATGTTGCTTACTAACAAAACGAGGCTGGTCCCAAGATGTGGTATATGTAACTTATCATTAATGCTTGTCCAAGGAAAGCACTTGAAAATTTATATATAGTCACAAGTGCTTGAGTGACTAAAAACGTGTATATGTTTTCACTTTACTGAGAAAAATAACCAAAAGCCAACATATTTTTTTATCTCATATGATTGTTTTAATAGAAGTTACTTTAAAGATGTTTTATTTCCATAACATTCCAGCCTCATGTTGGATTAAAATAAATTTGTTGTGGATTTAAAAAGTAATTTTTAGTGACTGCCACTAGCCCTAGACATGGAAAAAATTACTAGGGCCGTCATGTGTTTGAGCCGTCTTTATCCAAGCAGGAAAAATTAATAAATCAACCTTTATAGGCTTGACCTGCTCAGATGCCAGGTGGGTGTAATCAGTACCCTTGTGAAATTATATGATTGTCACCTATGCTCAATAACACTGAGGAGGTAAACCCCGCATATATTAGAGGAAAGGCATTTTAAAAAATCATGAAATGCAACGTTTTCCAATTGATTCTTACATATAATGAATGTTTTTGAGCTTTAACTGTACTATTAACATTTACTGCTATTTATATGAACTTCTTTTTAATAATTTCATTTGATGTATTTAAAAAGATACTCAAATTTAAATCAATTCAAAATTTTAAAAACCCAGTTCCTAGTAAGGCTAATGAAAAAATAATATGAAGAATTATCTCTGTAATTGTTTTAAACATTTCATCACTTAGCATTTAATAAAAATTTGGTAATGCACAAATAAATTTTGGAGAAAATACTATCAGTATTTTAATGTAACCTTTACCTCACCTACTTGCTATAACAAGGAAGGACTTAACATAAGGTTTCTATGTATACTAGTTACTGTGAGCTTGATCCTACCCCATCCATATGCAATACAAAGCAAGTTTGTGATATAACTAATTAAGATTATATATGCAAATATGAATTAAAATACATATAAAATAAATACAAGTTCAAGTTGGAAACCCCAGTTTGATGACAACCCATTAATAAAAAAATAATCAAAAAAAGTTTTTTCACACTCAATAAAGTGATAACGCAACCATAATAAGTTCATTGTTATATACATTGAGAAAGCAAGATAATTCACATAACTGTAGTTACGTACTTAATGAACGTTCCATTCCAGAAGGACATGTTGAAATTATATCACATTTTGTGCGCACAGAAAAACAGTACTCGTCTTTGTATTCTGTCAAGTCATGAACTGGTGTGTAACCAGCTCTTGCATCGCAGCGACAGAAGCCATCACTCGTGCTGTTTTTGTCCCAGGGTACCCCATATCGTTCTAGGCCACAGTCCTTCTTATGAAGTTTTTGAGTACACTGATTGGATTTTAAATTGGGGCAGCCGGAAAAAGATGATGAGATGGCACTAGTAGGATTGTAATAATTATCTGGGCACTTTGAACATTCAATTATCGACCTGTTGACAATTATAGGTCCCTCACCTGAAAAAAAATACAAAGCAAAGTAAATATGTATCTCTTCTACTCAGCAACAGTTAGCTTTTTCAGACCTTTTTTATTACTTAGAATAACATTTTTACATTGTAATAATGTAATGTCTCTAATGTGATTTAATATTTTTAGAGAGCAAAACTGAATCAAGGATATCAGTAAAACTGATGGATGCTCCCCAATGATGCTTTGGCGATATATGGGTTAATTGTGTGAAAAAAACAACAAGAGATGTGTTTGTCAGAAACACAATGCCCCCTAATGCGCCCTTTTTTTGTGTGTTTTTTTTTACCTTTGACCTTGAAGGATGACCTTGACCTTTCACCACTCAAAATGTGCAGCTCCATGAGATACACATGCATGCCAAATATGAAGTTGCTATCTTCAATATTGCAAAAGTTATGAGCAAGGTTAAAGTTTTTGGACAGACAGAATGACGGACAGACAGACAGACAGAATGACAGACAGGCCAAAAACAATACACCCCCTTTTTTTTAAAAGGGGGCATAAAAAAAATGCGACCTTAAGAAAATCTATTATTAGCCTCGGTGACCTTTACCATGACCCCAGTGACCTCAAACATCATCAAAAGGTAGAGGTCCGTGCAAGGTACCTACATGCCAAATATGGAAGAGATCGGTAAAATATTGAAGGCGCTATGAGAAACTGTAACAAAAGTGTGACGGAAGGAATAACAGAAGTTCAAACTGGCAACTATATGCTCCCCATATATATATATATATATATGAGGGGCATAAAAATCATCCGACCAGAACCGGCTGATAATATGCACATCTCCTGTTGGTAGTGAAGCTTCCCATAAAGTTTCATTGAATTCCCTTAATAAGTTGCTGAGAAATAGCTCGGACAAGAATTGCACTATATGTTCAATGAAATTTCAAAGGGCCATAACTCTGTGAAAAATCATCCGACCAGAACCGGCTGATAATATGCACATCTCCTGTTGGTAGTGAAGCTTCCCATAAAGTTTCATTGAATTCCGGTAATAAGTTGCTGAGAAATAGCTCGGACAAGAATTCCACTATATGAACAATGGAAAATTTCAAAGGGCCATAACTCTGTGAAAAATTATCCGACCAGAACCGGCCGATAATANCATACATACCATAATGCACTGCAGCCAGTTTGGGAGCCTTGTACACCATACATACCATAATGCACTGCAGCCAGTTTGGGAGCCTTGTACACCATACATACCATAATGCACTGCAGCCAGTTTGGGAGCCTTGTACACCATACATACCATAATGCACTGCAGCCAGTTTGGGAGCCTTGTACACCATACATACCATAATGCACTGCAGCCAGTTTGGGAGCCTTGTACACCATACATACCATAATGCACTGCAGCCAGTTTGGGAGCCTTGTACACCATACATACCATAATGCACTGCAGCCAGTTTGGGAGCCTTGTACACCATACATACCATAATGCACTGCAGCCAGTTTGGGAGCCTTGTACACCATACATACCATAATGCACTGCAGCCAGTTTGGGAGCCTTGTACACCATACATACCATAATGCACTGCAGCCAGTTTGGGAGCCTTGTACACCATACATACCATAATGCACTGCAGCCAGTTTGGGAGCCTTGTACACCATACATACCATAATGCACTGCAGCCAGTTTGGGAGCCTTGTACACCATACATACCATAATGCACTGCAGCCAGTTTGGGAGCCTTGTACACCATACATACCATAATGCACTGCAGCCAGTTTGGGAGCCTTGTACACCATACATACCATAATGCACTGCAGCCAGTTTGGGAGCCTTGTACACCATACATACCATAATGCACTGCAGCCAGTTTGGGAGCCTTGTACACCATACATACCATAATGCACTGCAGCCAGTTTGGGAGCCTTGTACACCATACATACCATAATGCACTGCAGCCAGTTTGGGAGCCTTGTACACCATACATACCATAATGCACTGCAGCCAGTTTGGGAGCCTTGTACACCATACATACCATAATGCACTGCAGCCAGTTTGGGAGCCTTGTACACCATACATACCATAATGCACTGCAGCCAGTTTGGGAGCCTTGTACACCATACATACCATAATGCACTGCAGCCAGTTTGGGAGCCTTGTACACCATACATACCATAATGCACTGCAGCCAGTTTGGGAGCCTTGTACACCATACATACCATAATGCACTGCAGCCAGTTTGGGAGCCTTGTACACCATACATACCATAATGCACTGCAGCCAGTTTGGGAGCCTTGTACACCATACATACCATAATGCACTGCAGCCAGTTTGGGAGCCTTGTACACCATACATACCATAATGCACTGCAGCCAGTTTGGGAGCCTTGTACACCATACATACCATAATGCACTGCAGCCAGTTTGGGAGCCTTGTACACCATACATACCATAATGCACTGCAGCCAGTTTGGGAGCCTTGTACACCATACATACCATAATGCACTGCAGCCAGTTTGGGAGCCTTGTACACCATACATACCATAATGCACTGCAGCCAGTTTGGGAGCCTTGTACACCATACATACCATAATGCACTGCAGCCAGTTTGGGAGCCTTGTACACCATACATACCATAATGCACTGCAGCCAGTTTGGGAGCCTTGTACACCATACATACCATAATGCACTGCAGCCAGTTTGGGAGCCTTGTACACCATACATACCATAATGCACTGCAGCCAGTTTGGGAGCCTTGTACACCATACATACCATAATGCACTGCAGCCAGTTTGGGAGCCTTGTACACCATACATACCATAATGCACTGCAGCCAGTTTGGGAGCCTTGTACACCATACATACCATAATGCACTGCAGCCAGTTTGGGAGCCTTGTACACCATACATACCATAATGCACTGCAGCCAGTTTGGGAGCCTTGTACACCATACATACCATAATGCACTGCAGCCAGTTTGGGAGCCTTGTACACCATACATACCATAATGCACTGCAGCCAGTTTGGGAGCCTTGTACACCATACATACCATAATGCACTGCAGCCAGTTTGGGAGCCTTGTACACCATACATACCATAATGCACTGCAGCCAGTTTGGGAGCCTTGTACACCATACATACCATAATGCACTGCAGCCAGTTTGGGAGCCTTGTACACCATACATACCATAATGCACTGCAGCCAGTTTGGGAGCCTTGTACACCATACATACCATAATGCACTGCAGCCAGTTTGGGAGCCTTGTACACCATACATACCATAATGCACTGCAGCCAGTTTGGGAGCCTTGTACACCATACATACCATAATGCACTGCAGCCAGTTTGGGAGCCTTGTACACCATACATACCATAATGCACTGCAGCCAGTTTGGGAGCCTTGTACACCATACATACCATAATGCACTGCAGCCAGTTTGGGAGCCTTGTACACCATACATACCATAATGCACTGCAGCCAGTTTGGGAGCCTTGTACACCATACATACCATAATGCACTGCAGCCAGTTTGGGAGCCTTGTACACCATACATACCATAATGCACTGCAGCCAGTTTGGGAGCCTTGTACACCATACATACCATAATGCACTGCAGCCAGTTTGGGAGCCTTGTACACCATACATACCATAATGCACTGCAGCCAGTTTGGGAGCCTTGTACACCATACATACCATAATGCACTGCAGCCAGTTTGGGAGCCTTGTACACCATACATACCATAATGCACTGCAGCCAGTTTGGGAGCCTTGTACACCATACATACCATAATGCACTGCAGCCAGTTTGGGAGCCTTGTACACCATACATACCATAATGCACTGCAGCCAGTTTGGGAGCCTTGTACACCATACATACCATAATGCACTGCAGCCAGTTTGGGAGCCTTGTACACCATACATACCATAATGCACTGCAGCCAGTTTGGGAGCCTTGTACACCATACATACCATAATGCACTGCAGCCAGTTTGGGAGCCTTGTACACCATACATACCATAATGCACTGCAGCCAGTTTGGGAGCCTTGTACACCATACATACCATAATGCACTGCAGCCAGTTTGGGAGCCTTGTACACCATACATACCATAATGCACTGCAGCCAGTTTGGGAGCCTTGTACACCATACATACCATAATGCACTGCAGCCAGTTTGGGAGCCTTGTACACCATACATACCATAATGCACTGCAGCCAGTTTGGGAGCCTTGTACACCATACATACCATAATGCACTGCAGCCAGTTTGGGAGCCTTGTACACCATACATACCATAATGCACTGCAGCCAGTTTGGGAGCCTTGTACACCATACATACCATAATGCACTGCAGCCAGTTTGGGAGCCTTGTACACCATACATACCATAATGCACTGCAGCCAGTTTGGGAGCCTTGTACACCATACATACCATAATGCACTGCAGCCAGTTTGGGAGCCTTGTACACCATACATACCATAATGCACTGCAGCCAGTTTGGGAGCCTTGTACACCATACATACCATAATGCACTGCAGCCAGTTTGGGAGCCTTGTACACCATACATACCATAATGCACTGCAGCCAGTTTGGGAGCCTTGTACACCATACATACCATAATGCACTGCAGCCAGTTTGGGAGCCTTGTACACCATACATACCATAATGCACTGCAGCCAGTTTGGGAGCCTTGTACACCATACATACCATAATGCACTGCAGCCAGTTTGGGAGCCTTGTACACCATACATACCATAATGCACTGCAGCCAGTTTGGGAGCCTTGTACACCATACATACCATAATGCACTGCAGCCAGTTTGGGAGCCTTGTACACCATACATACCATAATGCACTGCAGCCAGTTTGGGAGCCTTGTACACCATACATACCATAATGCACTGCAGCCAGTTTGGGAGCCTTGTACACCATACATACCATAATGCACTGCAGCCAGTTTGGGAGCCTTGTACACCATACATACCATAATGCACTGCAGCCAGTTTGGGAGCCTTGTACACCATACATACCATAATGCACTGCAGCCAGTTTGGGAGCCTTGTACACCATACATACCATAATGCACTGCAGCCAGTTTGGGAGCCTTGTACACCATACATACCATAATGCACTGCAGCCAGTTTGGGAGCCTTGTACACCATACATACCATAATGCACTGCAGCCAGTTTGGGAGCCTTGTACACCATACATACCATAATGCACTGCAGCCAGTTTGGGAGCCTTGTACACCATACATACCATAATGCACTGCAGCCAGTTTGGGAGCCTTGTACACCATACATACCATAATGCACTGCAGCCAGTTTGGGAGCCTTGTACACCATACATACCATAATGCACTGCAGCCAGTTTGGGAGCCTTGTACACCATACATACCATAATGCACTGCAGCCAGTTTGGGAGCCTTGTACACCATACATACCATAATGCACTGCAGCCAGTTTGGGAGCCTTGTACACCATACATACCATAATGCACTGCAGCCAGTTTGGGAGCCTTGTACACCATACATACCATAATGCACTGCAGCCAGTTTGGGAGCCTTGTACACCATACATACCATAATGCACTGCAGCCAGTTTGGGAGCCTTGTACACCATACATACCATAATGCACTGCAGCCAGTTTGGGAGCCTTGTACACCATACATACCATAATGCACTGCAGCCAGTTTGGGAGCCTTGTACACCATACATACCATAATGCACTGCAGCCAGTTTGGGAGCCTTGTACACCATACATACCATAATGCACTGCAGCCAGTTTGGGAGCCTTGTACACCATACATACCATAATGCACTGCAGCCAGTTTGGGAGCCTTGTACACCATACATACCATAATGCACTGCAGCCAGTTTGGGAGCCTTGTACACCATACATACCATAATGCACTGCAGCCAGTTTGGGAGCCTTGTACACCATACATACCATAATGCACTGCAGCCAGTTTGGGAGCCTTGTACACCATACATACCATAATGCACTGCAGCCAGTTTAGGAGCCTTGTACACCATACATACCATAATGCACTGCAGCCAGTTTGGGAGCCTTGTACACCATACACACCATAATGCACTGCAGCCAGTTTAGGAGCCTCGTACATCATACATACCATAATGCATTGCAGCCAGTTCGAAGCCTTGAACACCATACACACCATAATGCACTGCAGCCAGTTTGGGAGCCTTGTACACCATTCATACCATAATGCACTGCAGCCAGTTTAGGAGCCTTGTACACCATACATACCATAATGCACTGCAGCCAGTTTGGGAGCCTTGTACACCATACATACCATAATGCACTGCAGCCAGTTTGGGAGCCTTGTACACCATACATACCATAATGCACTGCAGCCAGTTTGGGAGCCTTGTACACCATACATACCATAATGCACTGCAGCCAGTTTGGGAGCCTTGTACACCATACATACCATAATGCACTGCAGCCAGTTTGGGAGCCTTGTACACCATACATACCATAATGCACTGCAGCCAGTTTGGGAGCCTTGTACACCATACATACCATAATGCACTGCAGCCAGTTTGGGAGCCTTGTACACCATACATACCATAATGCACTGCAGCCAGTTTGGGAGCCTTGTACACCATACATACCATAATGCACTGCAGCCAGTTTGGGAGCCTTGTACACCATACATACCATAATGCACTGCAGCCAGTTTGGGAGCCTTGTACACCATACATACCATAATGCACTGCAGCCAGTTTGGGAGCCTTGTACACCATACATACCATAATGCACTGCAGCCAGTTTGGGAGCCTTGTACACCATACATACCATAATGCACTGCAGCCAGTTTGGGAGCCTTGTACACCATACATACCATAATGCACTGCAGCCAGTTTGGGAGCCTTGTACACCATACATACCATAATGCACTGCAGCCAGTTTGGGAGCCTTGTACACCATACATACCATAATGCACTGCAGCCAGTTTGGGAGCCTTGTACACCATACATACCATAATGCACTGCAGCCAGTTTGGGAGCCTTGTACACCATACATACCATAATGCACTGCAGCCAGTTTGGGAGCCTTGTACACCATACATGTACATACCATAATGCACTGCAGCCAGTTTGGGCGCCTTGTAGAGCTTGCTGGACTTGTCATCATCAGCTTCAGAGTCGCTGCCTTCCTCCGAGTCATCTGCCAGCTACAAGAAAAAAGAATAACATGAGCCGCGCTCTGGGAAAACGAGGCTAAATGCATGTGCGTAAAGTGGCCCTCTTTAAAAAACCAAGTTTCATTTACCTAGCTTAAGTACTTTTTTAAGGCTGCAGGATCGTGATTTTAGTTATAACCTTTTTTCTGTCACCATAGCAACCACAATTTTTGTCTGACAAAAAAAATGAAATCACGTGCATCTTCTCCATATGGCCCTTTATCCACAGACCAAATTTTATCAACTAAGCTTGACAACATCTTGAGTTATCGCAGACTCCAAATTTAAAGGACGGACAGACAGACAAAACTGAAATAACATGCATATAACTCATATTGCCTTCTATCCACCTTACGAGTTTCATCAACCTAACTTAAATACTTTATGAGTTATCCCAGGATCTCGATTTAAGTTTTCCCTTACTTCTGTTACCATAGAACCAAAAAAAATCAAGCAAAAATGAAATAACATTCATATATCTTTAAATTGTGTGATGAATGAAGAAATTGGTCTGCACAAGCCGTATGATGACTATATTTGAGCACCTTTCAGCTACAGGTCTCGCACATAACATGCTTGCTCCACATTGTGAACATTTATTTTATGACTGACTGATAAATGACAACGATACTGTACTGTACTAATAAGCTGCATTATTCCCACATTTCGCCTTTAAAAGTGACCTTGATCTAGGGCCAAAGGTCTTGCACGCAACATCCCATCTCCACATGCTGTACATTTGATGTAGGTTATTTTTCAATTGCCCGATGAACGATGAAATGAATAGTCTGGACAAGCTTGGGCAGACGCACACACACATACACTCAACCATTGTAACAGCAATATTGAGATAACAAGAAGCAGGCTCTACTAAAATGATCAAAAGCAATTTAGTAAATTTCTTTGATTTGACACATTCTTAGTTTAAACCTATTTATTTTTGCTTGATTGCATTGAAAGCCTAAGGCTTATTGAAACGCTCTCGAGTCCGTTTCCTGGGTAGAACCAGTAATTGGTGTCTTTGGGGGAAATCTACAGAACGCTCCCACAGTGGGGATTAAACCGATGAACTCCCTGTTGCTGAGTGGACACCATATCCACAACGCCTAGGGAATTCTTCTTGCAATACACTACACTACAATTTTCTCTGTACATCGAAAAACTTGTTCTGTCATGTTTGCTTGTGTGACCTCTTGCAGTAAGCAGACAAATTGTACAAGGACGATTAATAATATGAAGTTCCCGATTCTAGGTACTATAAGTATCTTATATATTAAAACTCACTTGAAAACACTCACCCGAATCTTCAAACACTGACTACTCTTGTAACTAATAACAGATGTAACAATGGCTTATAAGGAAATTTGCCTCAAGATCTTTATTGTTTAAAGGATTTGAAGTGCCCATTTTGAAACTGTTATCTTCACAACCAAAGTGGTTAAAAGTGCCAATTTAAGATTAAGATCATACAAGGGTCCTATTCTAAGAAATATGGCTGCTTGTGAACTTGGTCGAGATATAAGGCCAACAAGTTGTGTGCAATTTGGGGAAGATATAGTACGAATTGGACGTATTTCAACGGCAATGACAGACAAATGTAAACAACCAAATTCATTGAATTTATATGCCACGCCAATTTCAAAATTTTGTGACAGACGGAATGACGAAAGGACAGACAACGCCAATTCTATATCCCTCCCCTTTTGCGGGGGATAAAAAGACTTTATCAAACATATTCATAGCTCTGAGATATAAGGTGCAGATGGAGTCCGAACTCAAAACAGTATCGCAAATTAATCAACACTGTACACTTAACTCACCTTGCTTTCCAGACTGTCAGGATTGGCCTTGAATCTCATCGGGTCATCTGAGGCTGGAATAACATTGATCACATGTTGAACGGATTACTCATATTATATATACGAGTCTTGCTCTGAGAAAAGGGGGTGTAATGCATGTGCGTAAAGTGTCGTTCCAGATTAGCCTGTGCTGTCTGCACAGGCTAATCAGGGACAACAATTTCCGCCTTAACTGGATTTTTGCTGAGAAGATACTTTCTTGAAACGAAAAATATCATAAAAGCAGAAAGTGTTGTCTCTGATTAGCCTGTACGAACTGCACAGGCTGATCTGGGATGATGCTTTACGCACATGCATTAAACCTCCTTTTCACAGAGCGAGAGTCATATATGGGAACTGACATGAGAAGTCATCTCATAAAATAGTTTATGAAAACAGTTCAGAAAATGTGTTAGTTTGCGAGAATTACTAATTTTTCTTACAAAGTTCATAGATGGGGTAAAGAAAATTAATATAAACGTAAAGGTCATGATAAAAACGGCAAGTTGTTAACATGCTGTGACCTCACTTGATGTGGCAATGTCATTTCAGGAAATAACGCTTTTGCTCAGTCAAACAAAAAAATAACAGTGTTAATGCTCAAAAGCTACATTACACATGTTAAAGATAAAATCTTTTGTAATGGTTATATTTAATAGAAAACAAGGAGTAGCATGGGACAAAAAAATGGTCTGTTAATAGAAGCATCAAGTGATCAAGATAAATATTTAGAACATGGGTCAATGTACACATATTTCTGAAGAAATGGGAGAGTACACAGTCATGGAAATCGGTAGTTCGTACAAGCGAGCCCAATATATTATTGAGATCAAGAAAATGTAAAAAAAAAAGCCCAGTTCAATATTCAGCAGTGAATGATTTTTGGGCTAATTTTCATACATGACATTGTATCTTTGTACACTTTCCTGATTTGGTTAGGGGTAAATGTGCACAGAAAAGAAAACAGTAGGTCGTTAAAAAATCAGGTTAATAGCCTTACATACAAACAAAAGACTAAAAAACACTACATGTGCCCAGACATTACCATTTTGTCTCAAAAATTCGCTTATGTAAAAAATAAGCTGTTTATGGCCAACTTTGCCTTTAACTTCTAAGTGTGACATTGACTGTTAAGGTAATGAGAAGGGCAATACACGCTACATTCAGTCTCCTCATGGCAGTCATTTGTATTTAGTTATTCCAGTTTTTTTTTTCCACTTTTGGGGAAGATAGCCCATTGCTTTGGAATTGGGAATTTTATCTGCATTTTCAACAAATTGGGAAAATAAATTCAGTAGCCTTCTTTTTCACACAAAAAGTCCACTGATTTGGGAAAAAGTTTTTTGATATAACTCTTTATAATAATTCAAATTAAAACAACAAAATTGTATAAATCATTATTTTATAATCATTAGACACTTTTTTTTTTTTTTGAATTGGGAATTTTTTCGCAAATTTTTGGAAAAAGTATACTTTTTGCAATTGGGAATATAGCCGTTTTTTCGGCTATAAACTCCGGTAAAAAAAAACCCTGTATTCTAAAATTGCCTGATGAATGACACAGTTACAGCCTAGAGCCATTTTGAACTTTGACCTATTAGTGTGACCTTGACCTCTGAGGTAGGGAGTAAAGTTTTACACACGAAATGCAGTCTCCTCATGGTTGTCATAAGTGGTCAGTTATCTGAAATTGCAATGTTGAATGAAAAAGTTACAGTTCAAATAAGCTGTTTTATGTGCAATGCTTCATGTCTTCCACTTTGTTGGGACATAAACACAATAACAACTGTCAACAATTTTGAAGCTTTGTTAAATGGCCCAATTTGTTTGCACATCAAGTTTTAACCTTCTTGTCAACTATGGTATCCAAATGTTATAAGTCCTACAAAATATTGTCAAAGGTTACCTACTATAAACATATCAAGTTCTACATGATATTGTAGATGAACCTCCCTCTGTGAAAAGAGGGTTTAATGCATGTGCATAAAGTGTTGTCCCAGATTAGGGACGACACTTCCCGCTTTTTTTTTCATTTAAAGAAAGTTTCTTCTTAGCAAAAATCCAGTTAAGGCCAAAAGTGACGTCCCTGATTAGCCTGTGCAGACTGCACAGGCTTATCTGGGACGACACTTTACACACACGCATTAAACCCCCTTTTCTCAGAGCGCGTCTCATATAATAAGTTTACCTGCCCCACCAGTGGCAGCAAGTCTTACCACCTTATCAACCTGGTATTTCAACTTCTGATCAATGGGTCGCATCTTTTCCAGTACCTGATGATGAAAAAATAACTGGTTACGATATAGCCATCTATGATGTTGTTGATAATCACTGTAAAGATAAGCTTTTTAGTGAGAAAACATGTGTGCTTAGGGTCAGGGTTGAATGTGAAACTTGAGTTGAAACTTCAACGGATTTCAAACTAAATTAGTGATGGAGTTTTAGACACACTTCACGGTAGGCTTACACACTACGCTGGTCATAGCATTCACCAAAACATTTCCCTTTGAATAAGACCCTGAAAATTTTAGAGCTTCTTCAATAAATCTTGTATAGGACCAGGGCAAAATATAAGGTTCGTTTTATCGTTTTTACGATTTGTATTCGACAGAAAACGAATTGAAATTAAAAATCAATCGTACAGAAAA
>VMBQ01005263.1:9624-30153 GCA_007657795.1 Dreissena rostriformis
GGGGGGGGGGGGGGTTGGGGGGGGGAAGGGATTCTGGTAGGGGCGTGGGGTATTGTTTGGGTGGAATCCATTGTGGTATTCAGGTAAGTGTTGTTTTGTCAAAGTAATAATAAAATGTGATCATAAAACATAACAAATGATCTCAAACTGACATGAACAAATATCCTCTATTTATTAAACTCGAAATTTAAACTTATTGCATTTGTTTCCCATGTATATAAGAAAGATATAATAGTGTATTACCTCCCCTGTCCTGCTTATTTTTATATTAATCAAAAAAATTAAACATTAACACAATATTAAATATACAAAATATACAAAAAAAATATCATATTCTTATAATATTTTCACTGATCCACTTTATTTTACTCAAATGATGATGTTTCATTGGACTGATAATTATAGATTTAGGATTACAGACCAGTTGCTTCAGTTATATTGTTCAGAGTTCGCCCTGTTGGCCGCGTATGCGTTCTTGAGTTATCATCCAAAAACCATTTTACCATTTCGAGTCACCGTGACCTTGACCTTTGACCTAGTGACCTCAAAATCAATAGGGGTCATCTGCGAATCATGATCAATGTTCCTATTAAGTTTCATGATCCTAGGCCCAAGCGTTCTTGAGTTATCATCCGGAAACCACCTGGTGGACGGACCGACCGACATGAGCAAAGCAATATACCCCCTCTTCTTCGAAGGGGGGCATAAACATATTTTTCTATCCAATATTTCAAATGAATTTATTATTTTAGCTTAAAGAAGACCTTCTGTTGTTTTTGGTGTTGACGATTTATTCACATGATCTGATGATTATTTGATCTCTCAAGAAGTCCATAATTATGTTACAAATGTGCGATATATTTTAAGTTTTTGTTTCACTTGTCAAATATCATGTTTGTTAACATATAATTGTTTTGTTTAAATGTGGTATTGGCTAAAAGCTTTCAACTTCATTTTAATACGCCTGTCTCTTGACAGGACATATAATGGGAACAACCTTAGCAAACTTTCTGGACATGTTTGTTGACAAAAAACAGAGACCACGTTTGATTTCGATAAACGGCCATTTGCAACTAGGCACTTAATAGTTATCGCCCTCATTTTATAAGAAATGCAAAATTCCCCGTTTCCCCTCTCTTTGTTGTACAGTTTTCATCGAAGTTTCACCAAACTGTCTGGAATTTTTTGTTTTCATAAAATGGAGGCAAAGTTAAAAAACAACAGACAATTCATACATGATACTTCAGAGTTATTGCCCTTTCTTAATACAAAATTGCAGAATTCGCCATTTCAGCTATAACTCATACAGTTTTCATTGAATCTTCACAACACTTTCCAGATAAGAGGTCAATCATATTTTACAACGGGCTTATATGTTTGTCTATGACTTTTTTTTCACTTTGTTAAAGCTTTTTATCATGGATAGCTTAATGTGTTTTGTTTTCTCACCAAGAAGTCATTGTTTGGCTGTAATAATTGAAATTTGGTGTTCATCTTCGAAATATTTTTATATTTGCACTTATTTGACATGTAAAAAATACTGACTTATTACGAATCATACAAACAACTACACAGGTGAAAAGATATAATATTGAATAACCTAGAACAATATGATATATAATATATTATTCAATTATGTTGGAGTTTTCGTCAAATCTTGCAATGAGAATTTCTGTAAGTTAATGCTTACACGTGTTGAGTAGTCACAACCATTTTATAATACCTTGTTGAGAAATATAAAATTAAATTATAAGACTTAAGATCAATAATTCTAACTGATTTTCTTTTTTTGCCAAAATGACTCTACATGTATATAAAAAATGTTTTTGTTGTTAATTTTCTTCCTTCAAATTTGAATAATGAATTTATGTCATTCTTGAAATGAAATATTAATTTCTGCATTTGTTTTCAGTAAAATCCGATCAATGCCTGTTCTTTTGATGTGTTCTGTGCATCGTTCCATCTAAAAAATCCTAACGGAATAAAATCAGTCTACTCGTTCATGTGTTGTTATTATTTTTCTGGAATTAAGACATCAGGAGTCTGTCTAATTAAACATTCTTAGACAAAGGTGAATATAAAGTTTTTTAACAAATATAAAGTCCTACGTAGTTGGTTATTCATATTCAGTATGCTAGATTGTTACTAATAAGAAAAATATTTTTGACAAACTCTGGTCAAAGGTTTTAACGCACCACTGATCCGAATTAATAGTCTCGTACTTTCAGATATGAAATGATAATATATTAGAATTTCTTATTATATACGAAACACATCAAGCTCACCTTTGCACAACGTTCTTACGGTGAGATTTTTTGATCGCCTTTTGTGTTTTGGCGTCGTCAACATTTGCCTTGTTAACACTTGACAGTCTAAATTTATTGTCCGATCTTCATGAAACTTGATCAGAAGATTTTTCTCAATGATATCTTGGCTGAGTTCGAAACTGGATCATGTGAGGTCAAATTAAAGAAAACGATTGTTAATACTTTAGAAGTGACATTTATTGTCAAATCTTCGTAAAACGCAGTGAAAAGATTTGTTTTAATGATATCTCGGCTGAGTTCGAAAATGGTTTCGGTTGCTTGAAAAATGGCCGCCAGGGGGCGGGCAGTTTTCCTTATATGATTTTAGTAAAAACCGAAAATAGTTATTGTTCGTTGATATATATACTTTTATTCCTCCATATACAAGATACGGAGATCAAAACACAATATAACTATATATGAACAATGTTTCAGGTAAATACAAACATAAACGATATATATGGGTGTTAACATCAACATCAGCAAAAAAGAGAACTTTATAAACAATATTATTTAGTAAAAATATGTTTTGTTACGTAGAAGAGTCTCCAAGTTGTCCCATCTAGGAGGCAAAAGCGAAATTCTAGTCAGGCAGCGAGGAGTATCGTGATATCATGATCATTATGTTAAGTTAGATAAATAGCCAGCCAATCTCTAGCCTAGCACCGAAACACGAAATTGCTAGACAGACGATACCTTGCTGTAAAAAAAGACTATTAAAGTGTACTGTATATAATATATATATCTTAATATAATCGCAATGTANTAATCAATAAATGATGGTAATCTGTTAACATTAAAGAGAAAAAAAATAGAAAAGTACTTAATTTTGTGTATATATTATTAATGTAATACATACTGTAATAACCAAATCAAAAACCATTTGAGCCTGTTTTACTGATACACTTCAACACCGTTATTTCGAACACCGATAATCCGAAGTCACCGTTATTTCGAAGTATTTTTCGGGTCCCGATTTTGGTTCTTCTTTGTTTAATGTAAAATTCCATTGTTAATCCGAACTTCGTTAAACCGAAGAAATCGTTAATTCGAAGTGATTCTGTCGGTCCCAACACTATAATTTGCACCTAATTATCAGTCTTTAATCCGAAGTCAAAACTGCAAAACATTATAATTCGCACCTAGTTATCAGTCCTTAATCCGAAGTCAAAACTGCTAAACACTGAGCGTAATTTCACACCTTTGTCGCCTGCGCGTGGCGCGTCAAAAGCCGATAATTACACCTTTGTCGTCTGCATGTAGCGTGTTAATTTTATAATGTCTTCAAAAGCCGATTATTACTATTTACGTATTTTTGCATTCTTTAGTAACAAACAAACGTGTCACGTTAGGTCTGAGTAAATGTGGTCAAATGAAATGCATCATATATAAACTCTACATTTTTATCCAAAAAAAAAAGAGAAATATGTTTCACGCGTCCAGTTTAGTGCTGCTAACGCCGGTGTTCAGAGAGACATCGCATCTTATTAAAAAAAAAAGTAAATTCATTTCCGAAAATGTATTCATATGTATTTACATGTATGATAATTTATATGTTCTGATAATTTGTGCTATTCATTATATATTATATGTTCTGTAATGATGGAAAAATAAAATGAAGAAAAAGAATCGTGCTATCTGACTAGTTAACGTTTTTAAGTAAAACAATTATTAATAGAAGCGTGTAATCGAACCATGCGATTTCTACAACGTTTTATTTTTACAGATTCAAAGAAGTCTCCTGTCAAATGTTTATTTCAAATTATCGTTAATTCGAAGTTTTTTAAACGGTCCCGACGCCTTCGAAATAACGGGGTTGAAGTGTATATATTTTATCAACACAAATTTCCAGAAAGTCTGTTGAAGATTCAATGAAATCTGTAAGAATTAGAGAGCACTTTACTTTAAAATTACGTTAAATTTCACTATTCTTATGAATAAAGGGCAATTTCTCTGAATACTAGCTGCTTATCAAGCCTTACCTCCATATTATGTCAACAAACTTTTATAGAAAGTTTCATGAAGATTCAAAACTGTAAAAGTTAGATACCAGAAACAGAAATTTTTACATTTTTTGTATAAATAAAGGGCATAAACTCTGTAGTTCTGGGTGAAAATAAGCTGGTTATGAAACTTGGCCTACATTAAATGTCAACAAAAATTTCCATAAAGTTTGGTAAAGATTCTATGAAGACTGTATTACATAGAGAAGTGAAATCAATGAATGTTCCGCCCGCCAAACAGCCCATTTGCCAGCCCATACACTTGTTCCCAAAATACATCCCGTAAAAAGATAAAAATATAAAACTGAAATCTTGGTGCAGTTTTCATTTAAAAATTATGTTCTGAATATAGTCAGTATCAGATGAGACATAACACAAGCACAAACAAACACTTTCAAACAGTGAACATGTGCAGGAAATAAGTCCCTTCCAGTAGAAACAAACGAAAATGATGAACATGAACAAGGAACAAAGGACAACAGATGTTAGTTCCAATGGAAAGAAGCAAATCTAATTCTGTTTACGGCAGCAGAACTGGGATGGTGGCTTTTACCTTTCGGGTCCGCCTTCGGAAAACTCCGTGCCCAAAACACCTTTGGTTTATATGGCAAAGACTGGATATAGCCGCGTGCTTTTTCATTGATGATACATTTCAAATCCTCCTGACTTGGCGAACCAATTACTCCCAAAATTAGGTTAAGCTGGTCCAAATCTGTAAGAAATCGTACACAACACATGTAAATAGCGTTCCCCGGAGATGGTTTTACCTTTTGGCGAGGCCTTTTTGAAAATGGTCGTCCATGGCACTCGAGCCTTCTGGGGCAACGATTGTATATAACCGCGTGCCTTCTCATTGAAGATACAGTTTAAATCTTCCGCAGTGGGAGAGCCGATTACGCTAAGAATGAAGTTCAACTGGTCAAGATCTACAAAACACAGCATTCCATAACATTTTCCGCAAATGAGTCGTTTTCTGAGAAAACTGGGCAAAATGCAGGTGCGTAAAGTGTCATCCCAGATTAGCCTGTGCAGTCCACACAGGCTAATCCGGGATGACACTTTCCGCCTAAACTGGATTTTCGCTAAGAAGAGACATCATTTAAACTAAAAATTCCATAAAAGCGGAAATTGTTGTCCCTGATTAGCCTGTGCGGACTGCACAGGTTAATCTGGGATGACATTTGACGCACAAGGATTATGCACAGCATTGCATAACAGTTTCCACAAATATCAACACCAAGCCTTCTCCGCCCATAGGAATTTTAATTAAACACCAGTTCTGTGTCTAATAAGCAATTGTATTCAAGCATGGATTAGGAAGGTTATGTACAGTAAATTACTTTATTTACTTGTAAAGGGAAATTA
This sequence comes from Dreissena rostriformis, assembly GCA_007657795.1. NCBI lineage: Eukaryota > Metazoa > Mollusca > Bivalvia > Myida > Dreissenidae > Dreissena > Dreissena rostriformis. The sequence continues at coordinate 15,299 of VMBQ01005263.1, forward strand.
TTCATTTTTATGTAATAAAACTATACAAGGCAGTACACATTTATATCATATCGATGGTCCCAATTCAAAATGCCAAACCTACATTTTTTGACATTTCGTGATTTTTGCACTGTGTAGGGCGGGAAATCAGTGCGCATATGCCCAGAAAATGGAGAATTGTTTAACCAATCAGAACATGTCAAATCGGTCAAATGATAAAATGCTGAACTGTGATTGGTGGAAATAGAAATATGCAAAAATGCGAAGCTGAATATGAATTATTATTGTAACTTCGGCATTTTGCATATAGTTTTGTAAACAAATATATGAAAGGTGATTTGACGAAACTTATAAAAATAGCCCTCCTGAAAAGTTGTATTTTTGTAAATTCGGCATTTTGAATGGGGACCATCGATATGATATTTACATATTCATTACAATATTTGAATGAAATGTTTTCATACACTGGTGCCAATTTTTTTCAAACAGGAATTAATAATGAATAAACTGAAGTCAGCTTAGATCGTTTTGAACCACAGGTTTTTTCCTCTTTAATAAAAAAGAAAGAATTTGATTTTGTGGACATTTTTTTTTAAATATCAACATTGTCCTCCAAGTCAAACAGTTTGTAAACACTAATCTTTCTCATAGTCATTTTTTTCTTAACTGTCAAAGCATAAATAATTTCACAGTGATTGAATGCCTTATAATTAACCTCGACAGGCTTTACTTATTTCATGTTAACTACATGTATCGGGTAGAAAATACATTATGAAATTTATTATATGCAAGCAGGGTTTTCAATAAATCCCTATTTTCTACATGCGTACTACTAGAAAGAGAATAAATAGTCTAGTGGTTTAATGTTCCTCACACAAACCTTAGTGTCGCAGGTTTGAGTCAAAACACTTTTACTTTTTAAATTGAGAATTCATATTATTTTTTGTATTTATTTTGAACCTTTTATTTTTTATCTTTGTTGTGAACCTGTTATTGTTTATCTGTAATTATATGTTATGGCTTTTTGTGCTTTTCTCTATGTTTATGTTTAACCATTTAAGAAATATTCAACAACCAATTGATCACTACAAATACAAAGGTTCTTTCAACTGCAGACGCCTTTCATTTCAGTTTCAGTTGAGCTACTTTTCATATAATTTAAACATGAGGTAGAATAGCCATTCATGTTTATACTCAATAAATTTAAAAAAAATGTAAATAAAACCAAACAGAATTTCTTTTCCGTTATTCGAAACAAACATGTTTGTTAAAAACACGATTGGCAACCAATTTAATCCACTCCGCCACTACTATGAACCAATCATGTAACTGGTGTCCTGTCATAAAATGCTACCTTGACCATTGGCAAATATGTTGACATTATTTTTTTTTTTAAAGACATTCAACAAGAATGAAATTATGCATTCTTTGTCAGTTGAGAAAAATTGGACTATACTTCACAATGGCGTGATTATCACAATTTCCATGCTTTTCATAAACTGTTGTTCTTCTGTCATAAGCTGGAAAAGTCACTTTGAGGGCTGACTAGGAATTAGTTTTACATATTCGAATTTTGAAAAGAATCATTATTCAACAGTTAACAAACAAAAAATATCAGGATACGTACCCAACAATATATAAGTCAATTTTAATGGAGAAATAACAGCATTTTCTTTATTTTTACATGTGTTTTCTCAAAGGGTTGTACTATAGGTTTTACCAAATTTTTGCAGCCTACACGTTTATTGAACAACCCCCAAAATATTCAATATAACACTGGGATTCCTCCAATCAAACATAATGCCTGTGATTTACATTTCCTTATACAGGAAACTAGGCCATAAAATGTGAATAATAAACTGAAAATAAAATAAGCCCACTTTCATTTAAAGAAAATGTTAACTATCATGTGATATAATGCTACATTTTCTGTATTTTTTTTAAAATCTTAATTAAAATATTTACAGCTTCTTTTCTACGAGTGTTCCTGAAAATACTGGCAGAGTGTTTACTATTCACATTAGGAGTTCATTAGAAAGTATCACAAATTTCAAAACTTATGGATCATGTTTATCCAAAGGTTGAATATTAAATTATTGTATCTGGTGTGAAATGTTCAGCAGCAACAACAGTGTCACACTCATCTTATGAAATACATGTTTCATGTCCCAACAGCTACACTGTAAAACTTATCTAGATCTGCATTTCATGCTTTGAGAAGAGGGGGTCTAATGCATGTGCCTACCGTGTTGTCCCAGATTAGCCTGTGCAGTCCACACAGGCTAATCAGGGACGACACTTTCCTTTTTCATTTTTTTAAGTCTATTCTGGACGAAAATCCAGTTTAGGTGGAACGTGTTGTCCCTCATTAGCCTGAATCTGAGTCAACACTTTACGCACATGCATTTAACCCCCCTTTCACAGAGCGCGACTCACTTCAGCTTCAGTTTTAAGAAGACTCACCTAATGTCTTCATGGATTAATTTTACAAGAATTTATCGCAGATGTTTATGAAAGCACTATTTCATCGACTCTGTACAATGTACTCACAATGCTTTCCAGGAAATAGTGGCCGATTGGAGAGCATCTCTGCCAGGATGCAGCCCACCGACCACACATCGATAGACTTTGTGTAACCCTTCGAGTTCAACATAATCTCAGGGGCGCGATACCATCGGGTAGCCACATACTCGGTTAGGAATCCCGTGTGATCATGATCAGGGTCCGCTACTCTCGCCAGTCCAAAATCGCAGATCTGTAATGGTATGTCAGACACAGAAATAAGCCAAGCTGAACAAGAGCACCGCCTAGCAGGTGCAGACCGCTCATCTATTTGTCAAAGTATGAATCAANTCTCAAGTCTGTTTCCAGGGAAGAAAATCTACATTGTGTCTTTTTAAAGATTTTGTGAACGCTACCAGCTTGTTTGGGCTACTGCTGGCCCTACCAACAGACATAGCGACTATGACCGTCTTAATGGTTTGTGTCATCTTGACCCTAGCAGAAACCAAGTAATATATACAACAAGAACAGCCACAAAAGGTCACGGTCACACAAAATTGAAAAGTAGGTCTGTTTTCACGAACAAGGTGAACCAAACAGCTTGGAAATTGAACCTTAACCTCCTGAACGCCAGGCGGAAACCACATTCACTTCACCACCGCCACCTTGACATATGCCAGTAAGAGACATTACCAGATCTGCTAAACAAGCCTCATATTGACTGACACATTCTTAGACTTACTACCAGTCATTGAACAAAGAATAAATATTGCAACTCTAATTCTCTTAGCATGCTTTTCATATTCAGTGTAATGTTGTAATTACATGTACTAGCTTTAATGCCAGTTTTCACTCATCATAATTTGCCAGTGACATAAGCAACAGCATAAATATATGAAAACTCATCAGGTATTTTTTCTTTGGACTTAGTCTATTCTTTATTCTTCAGACTAAATAGATTGGTGATTATGCACCCAGAATCCTCTTCTTAATATTTCAGAGCGAGAAGTTGCAAAATGAAATTTACAAATACAGGGCACATGACCTTGTGGTAATTTCAACTACAAGAGCAGTGATATTTTTACACATTTTCTCATCTGAGTCCTGGGACTCGATAACTTGCAAATCTATGAGTCCCCAGATTGAAAGAACGAGTCCAAATATTAAACTATATTATTTTTTAGAAGTTTTTGGGACTCACATAATTTGAAACTTTGCATCCCCAGAGGTTTTTGTGAGTCGAGGACGCGGGACTCGCAGATAAAAAAATCACTGCAAAAGTCACTTATATTTACTACAGCTTGTATATAAAATTTGGCAAAGAAAATGGGGAGGGGGGAATTAAAGCTGCCATGCAAAATAACTACAATGCTGAAACAAACAGCACCTGCTTTCAGCGAAATTTGGAAATTATTTATCCCTAGTTTTTGTGATAGGCCATCCACAATTTTGTTATTTTAGATCAAAAGAAACTATTATTATTCAAAGAACAGAAATGACCGACTGATATTCATTAACAAACAAATATAACAGGAGGTCGCAATGGTTCATGGATATGGTGTCTGGCTACTTGACTGGGAGGTCGCAGGTTTGATCCCTACTTGGGTTGCATTCACAGGACATTAACAAAGACACCAAGTGCTGGTTCCTCCCTTTAAATAGACTGGGAATATCTTTATTTTTACCACCGCTTTCTATGTCATTACGCTGCACCATTTTCCTACTCAGAAGCTAAGTGAAAATGGCTATAAGCCACCAGTATAAAACCAGAACAGCCTGCGAGTATTTGCTGTTTGCTGCTCTTTAGTACCGGTATCTTATGGTTGTAAATTAAGCCTTTAAAATGTGATTCTATAAAAAAGGTATTTAATTTAATTTGATTTTGCTAAGGGACTGCAAAACAGGTCAAAATTCGCTTCTGAGCGGGAAAGGGTTAAATACCCTTGAGTAAGTTTAAACATAAAAGCATATTGCCAACTCAACATACTCAACGTACCTTGAGATCGCAGGTGGTGTTGAGAAGCAGATTGCTGGGCTTAAGGTCGCGATGCAGTACGTTTGCCGAGTGGATGTACTTGAGGCCGCGGAGAATTTGGTACAGGAAGTAGCAGACGTGGTCGTTGCTCAGCGTCTGGGTCTTCAGGAGCTTGTACATGTCCGTCTCCATTAAGCACTGCACTATGTAGCTGAACGTTGGCGTTAAGGGTTTCGTTGTACATGAGATATATCTATCTTGCATTATTTTTTGGTGAACAAGACAATAACAGTGGGTTCAATGCGAAGCTAGGGTATCTGATTTAAGAAAGATCAAGCACATACACCAGTTTTATACTTATTTCGAGCTTCTCAGTAAGTTACCCTATATTTATAAAGACAGTGGCTTAAGGAGCTTCAGCAAACAGGTTTTAAAGTAGTGACTAGACCTGTTTGCTGAAGCTAACCCTGTATCAAAAGCCTACCAGATTTGTGACATATTTATGTCACGCTATAAATTAATAACAATTTAGGATTGTTCTGGGAAAATCCTGTTTAACGCATGTGCTAAAGTGTTATCACAGTTAACACTTTTCACTTTTATGGTATTTTTCATATAAAGATTGTCTCTTCTTTGCTAAAATCCAGTTGAGGCAGAAAGTGTCGTCCCTGATTAGCCTTTGGGGATTGCACAGGCTAATCTGGGATGACACTGTACGCACATGCATGAAACCCTGTTTTCCCAGAGTGATGCTCAATTTTTAACTTTATGAAGGAAATCAATGTATATTAACCCTTTGCATGCTGGGAAATTTGTCTTCTACTAAAATGTCGTCTGCTGAATTTCTTAAATTAGCATTTTCTTCGATTTTTTTTTCAAAGAATACTATCAGAGTAGCAAACAGTTTGGATCCTGATGAGACGCCACGTTCTGTGGCGTCTCATCTGGATCCAAACTGTTTGCAAAGGCCTTCAAAATCCGGTTCCAGCGCTCAAAGGGTTAAGGTACATCTATATAAATGCTTGACAAGTAGCGTGTTAAGCGAATCAAAATAGTCAAATGCATCAAACAATATTGGAAAATTTCTCTGAAAGGCATACAATGCACAATTTGGCTACCATTGTTGTTTGAATGTTTCTGTTCTTTTCGTTAAATTGTTCTACAACACATGAATCATGCAGTTATAAAATGCACTAATTCATATAATAGACAGGATGGCTGAGTGGTTTATAAGGCAAAAGCCCTAAAACCAAAGGACCCCGACTGGGGTAACTTTTTATTTCTTTTTTCCTTACAGTCTATTCTTGTTTTTACACTGGAGCTATTTTGTCCCTGTGTTTTAATCTAAAGATTTTATGCATTTATAGACAAACATACAAAAATGCCGAAATCTGTGAACAAGTCTCTTTAACTACTCCAGTGAAAGCCCTCTACGACACTCTGCATTAATCAATCAGGAGAATTCCCAATATGGCAAGCCTCACATTGTGGCCTTATGTAACATTAATAGAATCAGGAATGAAAACGCCAGCTTATGGCCAATGACAAAATACTTGAACAAGTATAATTTGCCATCCAGTCTCGGATTATATTGTTGCCGTCAATATATGCTGTCCATTTTTGCAGTCTACTGGAATTGATTTCCATTGTGAGAAATGGCACTTTAACATTTGGAATCATTAATGGACAAAGTATTTAACATGAAATCTGCTAGCAATTTACCAGAAAGTTTTGCAACAGCTTACTGAAAAGTTGCAATGATGACAATATTTTTTATGATTGTCGGAGAACTTAACCATTAATTACCATTTAGAATTAATTTTGGCTAACAAATGTCTACACTCAAAGCAAAGGTTAATTAATTGTTTAATATCATCAGCATTATTTTTTCAATCAACAATATTTGTTTCAATACTAAATACACTTTGAGTAAGACTACATGTATAATAAAATAAATGTAAAAATAATCAGTCTTATAGTAATTCAATTAACAAAATTATGATTTGGAGTTTGCATGTGTAGGAATAATATATATACTACTAGGTTTTTAACTCTACGAAACGAATGATAAATTGTTATTCATTCACTGATAAACAACAATTATACAAACATTTTTTCAATTCAACTGTTACCAAACAAAAAATTATACCATGACAAATTAAATAAAAAATATATTTCAAACCTTTACTAGAAATAATGCCCTTATAAAATGATTCGAATTCTTTTCAGTGGAATACCCAGCTTAAGATTTTCAACAATTATGTTTAAAAGAAACTAACTGTTACATAATGAAACTGCTGAATTTTAAGACAAGAGGGCCAAGATGGCCCTAGTTTGCTCACCTGAGGAGTCAGTTCATACCAAGATTCAATCAAGATAAACATTCTGACTAAATTTTATAAAGATCTGATAAACTGTGACCTCTATCGTCTACAGGAAGTTTTACTATGATTTGACCAGATGACCTACTTTATGACCTCAGATGACCCATATACAATCCCAAGCCAGATTTCATCAATTGATACATTCTGACAAAATTTCATTAAGACGTGATGAAAACTGTGACCTCTTTCATCTACACAAGGTTTTACTAGAATTGGCCCGGTGACCTAATTTTTGACCCCAGATGACCCGTATACGATCCAAACTCAGATATTATCAAGATAAACATTCTGACCATATTTCATTGAGATCAGATGAAAACTATTACCTCTATTGTCTACACAAGGTTTTTCTATGATTTGACCTAGTGACCTAGTTTCTGACCCCAGATGACCCAAATACAATCCCAACCCAGATTTCATCAAGATTAACATTCTGGCCAAATTTTATTAAGATTGGATGAAAACTGTGACCTCTACTGTCTACACAAGCAAATTGTTGACGGACTCACGCACGCACGACGGACGCCGGACATCACACGATCACATAAGCTCACCATGTCACTTTGTGACAGGTGAGCTAAAAACACCAAAACACTGGTCTTGCTAAATTCCTTATGCCGCCATTTCCGCCTCTGCTATATTTTACTTGCTCCTACATGTTTCTCTATCCCATGTATCTCAATTTGAAAATACATCTACTGCCTTAAGCCATAAGATTTTCAGGAATTATTTTATCCCACTTCCTTACTGACAAGTTATCTGAAAGAATTCCTAATTTAGCCAACACCACATAATTTCCTCACGAAAAGAAATTGACTGAAACGGAAAAGATTACGAATAAGAGGAGAAATTGAAATATCATATGAAAGCTTTTTCGCTTTAGGAAAAGGATAAAATGATGGAACATATATGGCTCTTGACGGACAATTTAATGCTATATCGATTTATTTTTCCTCTGTTATACACTTAGGCAAACAATACGTGAAAATGTCAAAACTAAAAAAGAGGTTGCTATAATCAACCAAAAGTACCATCGCTTCCATTTATATTATTTGTATTTCACTGTTTTTATATTGCAAATTCATCCAAGAATATGTTTCTCTTGTAAACATACTGTTTTTACGAGGGTCGCAAGATTATGAAATATTATAAATCCCAAACTTATATTGGATCAAGTGAAAATATTGCCCAATCAGAATGCTTTTAAAATTTTGAGCTTTTTATTGCTTTCCATTGGTTGAAAATGTCAAACAAGATTCGTAAAAAGATTTTAAAAAAACAATTTTCATATAAATATAAAATGCATGCAATCATTTGAAAGGATACACATCTTTCATTTCTTCTAAAGAATTTGCTTTGCTTATATCTTGAATGTTTATTATCTGAAACAAAAAGAAATATTATTTATATTGGAAACAGCTATACATGTATCTGCAATTTGTAACACTATCTTCTCATTTTAAAACTTATTAATTATACTAATATAATTTATTACTTGTTACACTCTCTTTTACTTGCAACATGCATCAGTTCTTGTTACACTTTTTTATTCTTGCAACATGCACCAGTAACTACTTGTTACACTCTCTTTTGCTTGCAACATGCACCATGAGTAACTACTTGTAACTCTTTTATTTGTAACATGCACCAGTTACTACTTGTTACACTTTCTTTTGCTTGCAGCATGCCCTAAGTAACTACACTCTTTTTTGCTTGCAACATTCATCACTTACTACTTGTTACACTCTATTTTCCATGCAACATGCACCAGTTACTACTTGTTACACTCTGGTCTCTCTTTTGCTTGCAACATGCACCAGTTACTACTTGTTACACTCTGTTTTACTTGCAACGTGCACCAGTTACTACTTGTTACAATCTCTTTTGCTTGCAACATGCACCAGTTACTACTTGTTACACTCTCTTTTGCTTGCAACATGCACCAGTTACTACTTGTTACACTCTCTTTTGCTTGCAACATACAACCATTACTACTTGTTACACTCTATTTTCCATGCAACATGCATCAGTTACTACTTGTTACACTGTCTTTTACTAGCAGTATGCACCAGTAAGTACTTGTTACATTCTCTTTTGCTAGCAACATGCATCAGTTAGTACGTATTACACTCTCTTTTACTTGCTACATGCACCAGTTATTACTAATGTTACACTCATTTTTTACTTGCAACGTGCATCAGTTAGTACGTGTAACACTCTCATTTACTTACAACATACAACAGTTATTACTTGTTACACTCTCTTTTACTTGCAACATGCACCAGTTACTACTTGTTACACTCTTTTACTTGCAACATACATGTACAACCATTACTACTTGTTAAACCCTCTTTTGCTTGCAGCATGCACCAGTTAATACTTGTTACACTCTCTTTTACTTGCAACATACAACCATTACTATCATTGATACTTTAAGCACATGAATTAAGTCCAGTATTACACTATACTTTTTAACACTTATTTTTACTTGTAACACTGTCTAATTCTAGAAAAAACTTTGAAATATCAATCTACAAGAACTTAAGCTACCTTAAGCAATGAAGTGCTAACTTAAACAATGGATTGCTACCTTTTAACACTGGTGGCTACATTTTACTTACAAGTAAAACACACTTTCAACTAATTGAGAATGATAATAATAATACATGGCACACATAAGTACTATCTATTAAAATGAAGTGCTAACTGTAACAAATATTTTCTACTTCAAAGTAGTTTTTCAAGAATGATTATTTGGCAGATAATTAAAAACTAGTCTGATTTGAATATTCTTTAAATTAACATTTCAATACTCATTACTAAATATTTACCGGGTACATGTTTTGGAAAATGGGAACAATGCCACTTTTTAGAAGGCTCCCTGATCAAGAATCTTTTTAAGCAAAACTCAATTTCATTACACAAAGATTATAATAGAAACATGGATGCACTGCTATTGCCAAAATATTGTCCATAACAAAATGCATGTAACAACCTCACCAGGTCTGTGATATTCCAGAGGCTTTTCTAGTAGGTAAAAAAAAGGACGTAAAACAGACCTGATCCAAAAGCAAACGAACTCGATCCCAAACCGAAAATGAAAAAAACAAGGGATGTGTTTGTCAAAAACACAATGCCCCCTTTGAGCGCTTTTGACCCATATATTTGACCTTTGACCTTGAAGGATGACCTTGACCTTTCACCACTCAAAATGTGCAGCTCCATGAGATACACATGCATGCCAAATATCAAGTTGCTATCTTCAATATTGCAAAAGTTATGACCAAGGTTAATGTTTGTGACACAGACAGAATGACAGACAGGCCAAAAACAATATACCCCTTCTTCTTCAAAGAAGGGGGCATAAAAATCCCAATTAATTTATAAAAGAAGTGTCTGATGATTATTATATCTCAATTTTATTTCATAAACATCTAACAGAGTATATAACTATAATGTATATGATAATGTCCTGATTTGTCAATATTTGTCGATTAAAAATCCCAAATTGCCATTTTACTGATTTAAAAAATCCCAATTTAACCAGAATCCTTTTCACAAAATGGCCAGAAAGAAACCTGTTTTCATAATCTGCAAAATGTTTGTACATCTGTTACATCCATGATTCGCAAAAACAAGCCTTAGACAACCAAATAGAAATAAAAGCTAAACAAATAACCATCATCAGGTGATATAGAGGGGGGGGGNGTGACGCATTCATTATTTAAAAAATAATTCTCCATCTGTCATATGCCCATAAAGCCCTGCCAGGCAGCAGTAACAAGTATTGATTATTGCCATCTTGATCTTTATCGCTGCTCGTTTGAAGAAACGAGCACTCTGGGTTTCAGATATTAATGCACTGCTGCTGCTGCAGCTGTAGTACAGTTTTAGACAACAATGCGTAATCTCAGTCTGGCTTGCAAAACAGGAGTGCAAAAAACATGATAATGTTCTCTGTGTTGTTGAATGAATCAAGATTGTATTTAGTGTAGTATGCACGCACTGACAAGATTCACAAAAGACTAACTACAGAATGGGCTAGAATTTTGGAAAAAGCCACTAATGTGAACCTACAAACAAACCCTTTAAAAATTATTTAATTACACATATCATCTTTATACATTATTGCAATTGACCTGCAGCCATTGGTATTGTTTGTACCTGCTGATTAGACTTAAAGAGGGTATATTCGATTTTGATGTCAATATTTTATTTTCTCTATCTTAGGCCAATGATAAATCAAATATATTAACTAATTTATAATGGAACGAATAATCAGATGTTTACATCAATGAAATCCCTTACAACCAAGGTTACCCCGATACCGACACGTCAACTCTTGTTGAATGTAGAACCAAAAACTGTGTCTATGGGTCATATGAACAAATCTGCAGAGAATTGTGGGTAATTTCCCAACAGATCATACCATTCTTTTATAAATAAATGAGGTTTTGACTGCCATATCATCATTTGAAACAAGCGATTTTCATATAATAATTAATCAAAGCCATTAGGCAGGGGTTGAGCAGGCTTATGTGTGATACAACAATCTACTGTTCCTTTAAAAAACAACCAATTTTTTCGATGATTTACAAAAATAAATTTGATTGGCAATTGGTTACTCATGACAACTGTGGGCATTGGTTGAATTTCTGTACAGAATTGGACGTGGTATCAATGAGATGTCTCATTAATTATTTATCAATACAGATCTTTTCTATCATTATTGCCAAGAGTCAATTGATCAAGAAGCATAGCGCATTTGAGTGAATGTGAGTTTCGACAATGACATTGGAACGAAGGTCCTAAGATTTACACAATAAAAAACTGACGTCAGACTCTAAATTTCTTACAAGAGTAACTCTGTTTACATATGCCAAACAATCATATGCCAAAACAGAACATTATGGCTTTGTGATTGGCATTTTCAAAAGCCGAGTATCATAAATTTTATTTCACTTGAACTGCTCTCTACATCATGAACAGGCGGTTAACTTTGTACTTACATTCTCATGTTTGAATCTGGTAAGGATTTTTATTTCTCTGAGGGTCCGCTGACAGTAGGTCTGGTGTTCAAACGGCGAGATTTTCTTTACAGCAACTCGAGAGTTTGTCACGTTATCCAAAGCCGATCTGGAAATAAACACAACACCTGTCAGGTGAAATTTATAGGCAAATGACTAGAAATTGACTACATTTTTTTTATTGTAGGCAACTTTCTTTTTGCACCTGCCAACTGGTAAAACTAATCAGGAAATTATTTTTTCTAAAGTTACCGTAATTTCTTGAATTTAAGGCACCACCTAGTATAAACATAACTAAACAAGGAAAAGCAAGAATCCCAACAAAAAAAAGACTCGTTATGGTGGACAATTTGAGGGTCAAAAACTTTAAATAACCAATAAACGTCAATTAGCTGACACTTGAATAATAAACAAACACAATTTTCACTAGTTTATTCAATGACATTATTTAATGCTTGCAAAGAAATGTGTGATCGACATTACAAATAAGTGTTAACCAGTCCACTGCTTGTTTTGACACCGTATCTTTTTCTATAGTTATTTAGTCTATTTCATTTTACATCATTAATAAAATAACTAACAAATCATAAATAATTTAAACAAAATTTTAATATTTGTTTTGTTGCAACTATATACAAGAGGATAATGTGGGCCCTGAAGCAGTCTCACCAATTGAAGACTTGACCTGATGGCAAAATTATTTGACCCCTGGCACTTGACCCAGATTCATTCCTGGCCTTGAAATTATCATGATAAACATTCTGACCAAGCTCATCACGATTTAGTCATAAATGTGCCCTGTATATTGGTAACAATGTTTGTATAAATTTTTTTCCTAATGACCTAGTTTTAAGAAACAGATTACCCAAATTCAATCTTGCACAATATATTGTCAAGATAAATATTCAGACTAAGTTAAATTCAAATTGAGTTATAAATATGACCCCCAGAGTGCTTACAGGGTAATTCTACAATTTGACCAGGTGACCCAGTTTTTGGACACACAAGACCCAGATTACAACTTGGCATAGATATTTTCCAGTTAAACATTCTGACCAAGTTTTATCAAGACAGAGTTAACAATGTGGCCTCTAATTTGGTAACACAGTTTTTTCTAAGATAGGATCTGGTGACCTTGTTTTTAAAGTTCGCCACTCAGATTTGACCGCAGCCTAGATATTATCATGATAAACATTCTATCCAAGTTTCAAGATTCATAAAATGTTGTCATTAGAGTGGTAACAAGGGTTTTCTTAGATCTGACCTGGTGACCTAGTGTTTGTATGCATGTTACCCACGTTTTGACTTTGCCTAGATATTGTCAAGATCAACATTCTGACTATTTTTCATCAAGATTGAATCATAAATGTGGCTGCTTGAGTGGTGACAAGATTTTTTTATAAGATTTGACCTGGCAGTGTTTTTTTTCACCATGTTGCGAAATTGGGGCCGGAGTTCTTTGGATTGGGAAAAATGGTTGTTTTGACTAAAATTAAAAAATTGGTGTATCTTTTTTTGCTAACAATTACTTTTAAATTGAGCATAAGTGTTTTCAATATTATATTCTACTAAGGTTCAACCCAAAGAGCTGCATAGGGAAAATTAACTCAATGTTGCATTTTATTTACCAAAAAAATATATAAAAAATTGAAGCCTTCAATTGGAAATTTTAGGCAGTCATTTGGAAAAAATATATATACTTTTTGACATTGGGATTACGGCCGAATAAGGGCCCCAATTTTGACATAAAAGCACTGCCTGGTAACCTAGTGGACCCTCGTGACCCAGATTCAAACTTGGCCTAGATATAATTGAGATTCCGACCAAGTTTCATCAACAATTTGATGATAAAGTGTCCTCTAGAATGATAATGAGCTAGAAGTTGCAACGCACAATACATTATGTTGGACATAGACCTATAACTACAGTAGTTTATAAAGAGCACTTTGTGCTCAGGATTTTGACTGAATGATAACTGTTGAATAAAATGTACCCTTGTAGATGAAAGAAAATGCGTTAATGTTCTTTATTATTATAAATAAACCATGAACCAAAATAAGAACATAATCCTCAATGATAATTCAACAAATATAATATCAGTCGCAGTCATTGAGTATTTTCTATTTTTAGAGCGCTTTCAACGACAGTTAACAATCAATCTCATTATTTCCAGGAAGTATTTTTAGAATTATTGTAACAATTTATGTTTGCAATGTTTCCAGAGAGGGTGGGGAGGGAGGGGATATTAATTATGCACCTGCTCACTTGTGTTTTATGAGACAGGGAACATTCTTGTGACTGATTCCATGAAAATTTAGCATTCAACTTGGCAGAAAAGCACAATCTATTTGGAAAACAAACAAGATTTTCTGCAAGAGAATAATTCTCAAATGCTGAGAATCTACCAACTAATACCGGTACAGGATTTAAAGACACATACATGTTCATATTGGCAACAATTTTAATGATGTTAACCATCATAAGAGCATAATCATCATTAAGTTTTAATGTACAACAAAGATGTGTTTGTCAGAAACACAGAAACACAATGCGCCGCTTTGAAAAAAAAATAAAAATAACAAGAGATGTGTTTGTCAGAAACACAATGCCCCCTACTGCGCCGCTTTGGAAAAAAAAAATGACCTTTGACCTTGAAGGATGACCTTGACCTTTCACCACTCAAAATGTGCAGCTCCATGAGATGCACATGCATTTTTTTTTTTTTTTTAATTGACCTTTGACCGTGAAGGATGACCTTGACCTTTCACCACTCAAAATGTGCAGCTCCATGAGATGCACATGCATTTTTTTATTTTTTTTAATTGACCTTTGACCGTGAAGGATGACCTTGACCTTTCACCACTCAAAATGTGCAGCTCCATGAGATACACATGCATGCCACATATCAAGTTGCTATCTTCAATATTGCAAAAGTTATGGCAAATGTTAAAATTTGTGCAAACCAACATTTAACAAACAGACAGGGCA
>VMBQ01005263.1:38117-61722 GCA_007657795.1 Dreissena rostriformis
CACCCGATTAGTTTAGCGTGTTGATTGCCAAACAAAGGAAGCCAATTTTGTCGGCGAGAACATTGTGTTTTTCATGCCTTCAGACAGGAAGCGGTTTTTGTTTGATGACGTCAAACTGTCAATTCACTAATAATGCGAATTTTTGCGAGACTTTTAATAGGGTCCTCGGTCATTTGTTTACATGTTCAGTATAGAAAAAACACCCGCTAACATGAAAACTTTGGATTAAATTATCAAAATAAAAACAATGTTGCAAACTGTGATTATATTAATTGGTAAGTATCAGTTAAAAGACGACGTTTTGTTTGTCGTAAATCAACGAGTTTTCTATACAACAACAACTACTTCTACAACCACGTCGGGATCGATCTATCTTGGTTGGTTTTTTTAATTGTATATATTATACTACATGTATGTACTTGTAATAAATGTAATTTTATTTGAAAATCAGGAAGTCAAACAAAGTTAAATTGATCGTTATCTCGTTAAACGCGGAGTTTCCCCCGCGTTGCCAACGCCGAGGGCCGCCGCGTCGGCTTATCAATTTTGCCGATCGTTAACCGCCGCGTCCAAAATCATGCAAACGCCGTGTATCGCGGGATTTTCTTAATCTCCCTCCAGGTCACTGCCCGCGGAGTAGCGAGTGAAATTCGGGAAAACGTGTGGAGTGTACTGTAGGACATGCATTAAATCCCAATTCGAACTAACGCATCATCTATTACATTTACGTTCAGGTGGCCATTAAAACATCTTGTTTACATGCAGGATTACTTGCATTAACCATTCAGGTGATGAATGTGTTAATTTAGATGCATTTCCTCTGAAAAGTCAAGGCATCGTTTAGTTTTCAGATAAAGTTTTAGAGTCTATCGAGAATGGGTTTTAAATGCATATACAGCATTGGGGCGAGTATAATTGCTTGCTTTATAACTTTTGATTAATTATAATGATAAAACTTACATACAGAAAATACTCAAAATAAGATATCATTTAAATGGATATTACAACTTCAAAATCTTTAAATACTACACTATAATTTACAGCTTAATTTCTTAACATCTGAAATTTATACCATCAATTGGTTATTTTGGGACTGAATTTGGGAATAAAAGTTATATTTTGCCATTGGGAATATTACCTTATAACAACATTAAGGTAAAAAAGCCCTGCTATTAGAAGCAGGTTTTTTTTTCCTTCTGAAACACCCGCCAAATTTCGGCCCTTTCCCCTAGATATTTTTTTCCCCTCTGACAGAAATTTTCCCCAAAAAACTGATTTTCCCCTAATTTTTTTTTTTTTTTTTTTTTTTTTTTTTTTTTTTNTTCCCCCCCAAAAAAAATCGAGCTTTTCGCGCGATTTTTTTCCCCTCAAAACAGGTAAA
Source organism: Dreissena rostriformis (assembly GCA_007657795.1). NCBI lineage: Eukaryota > Metazoa > Mollusca > Bivalvia > Myida > Dreissenidae > Dreissena > Dreissena rostriformis. The sequence goes on from VMBQ01005263.1 coordinate 39,499, forward strand.
ACCCCCTGAGTCGTGCAACCTTGGGAAAATGTTAAAGATAGTATTTGGAGTGTTTTAATTTGCTTCCTTTTCGATTACATAATTTAAATATATTGGTGTTGTTTGGGTCATTACAGTAAACTATGTTGTGTTGAGTGATGATGTTGTTATATTCAAATTATGTCAGCCAGTCTAAAACAGCTTTTACAATTAAGAAGTTAACTTCTTCTGATACAGCACTAGATCCTTCTAAATAGAAGATATTTATCCTTCTAAATAGAAGATATTGTGCCTTTTGTGTAACTATTTAACTTGTTTAATATTAAAATAATACAATTGAAGTTTAAAATAAAAGATATTATGCTTTTTGTGTAACTAGTCAATTGTTTAATATTAAAATTATACAATTGAAGTTTTGTTGTTAATAACATTGTAATACAAAGGGTAAACTGTCTAATAATTTGTTATAACACATGAAAACAAATATCCAATTATTTTACATAAAATGAATGGAAAATAGACAACATGTGATTACAATAGGACACCCCACCCTAGTTTCAATAATTTTACTCTCAGCTTTATAACCCAAAGGGTTGCTGAGAGTTGCAATGGGTGGTCTATTGTCCAAAGGTGCAAATTTGAAAACCAATGCCAGGGCTAATGAACACAGAAACTGCAAAAACTTATCAACGTGTTCCTGTCTGAACCACAAACTTATGCAAATGGTACCATTAAAGCAAGGAATAATTGCATATAATTGACTTTGTTTTACTTTTGTACGATTTATCGACCATATTTGAAAAGCTTTTGGTTAGGTTGCAGTATATTTTGCACGTCAGGTTATGTGATGTAGTCTAAGTAGATAACGATCTCAAATATTCGACAAAGAATACACTGTTTCAAATTTCAACATGAAAATGTGAACGAGAATAGTCTGTTGAAACATCGTTGTGTTTTTTAGAGTGCATGCAAAGGATAACGTCTGTAGGTTGCCATTCAGGTAAATTTATCATGTTTTTAAAGTTTATCATTATTTTCCTCAATTTGTCTGGAACAACGTCTGTTTAGATAAGCGCCACATGGATTGTTGCGCTAAACTGCACATGTGTTTATGAAAGGGTGCATATGGACTCCCAGAGCTGCCACAGCAAAAATTATTAAAGGCTCTGGGAGTCCGTTTATATGGACTTACCCCACCCCAAATCCTTAATTAATAAAAATTTGAAATATATATAACGTTTCAAAATGCTGATATTTGATATTGCATAACTTGAGCTATATTAACTGAAATTTGAACACATGTTTTTTCCAAAGCCAACAGCGTTTCCTGACTGAAATAATGAAAACACGTGACAGGCATACAATGTTGTCAAAAATTAAAATTGCAAAACATGGTCGAATTCTGATGCTGTAGACTGTAGCAGAACGGCTAAAAAAAATGATGTTCATTTTAAATTAAATGCATTCAATACGTGACACTTACACCACCATCCCGTATGCACCTTCACCGACATATTGCAAGTTAGTATATCTTGGACCAATTTCGAACACATGTCCTTTCACGAGTTCTTGATTTGGATTCTTAATTTCTGCAGCCATCTTGCATGTTGATAGTCAGGTTTGATCACGTGACATTCATTTACGTCACATAATCAAAGCGCTGTAACTGCAGCTAAAGCAGAAAATAATAAGTTACTGCCTTAACGACAAGCCTCGCCGTTCTTTAATTCTAAGAGTCTCCTGAAATGAAACATAACGTAACGTGTTTTCGTGTTTCAAACATTGACTCCAAACATTGACTGATTTAAACCCTCTTTATATGATATTTGAAAGCCTGCACATTTATATCAGGCGGATATCAATGTAGTGGTATGGTAACCAGGATAACTGACTGTCGGAAAATTTACTTGTGTGAACAAGAATTTAAAGGGTCTCGACGGAGTTATTTTTTAAATAAGTATCTGAACTTAAAGGCATTGTACAATATATGTGCGACCCTTCTATGTGATATTTTGCTCTGTGTATATGGTCCAACATAAAATCTTGTATCATTATCTGCCATCTTAGATTTTTCTAAGCTTGTTAAGAAATGACTGTTTCATTTGTTGGTCAAAACATGTGTTTTGATAATCAGCTTGAAAGCATAGCACACTTTGTCCATAGCAGGATGCCAATACACATGGTTTTTAATGAGCCTGGGATTAACTGGTATTTGAGCCCGAACCCTCATATCCCGTGTAGTATATCCTTGTGTACTTGCATCCCGCCATAGTCACAGTGCAGTGACCCTTACCAGCGATTATCAAGACACATATACAGAGAAAAAAGTGCACTTTCCATTGATAAGTCAGTTAAGAAAAATAATAAAGAAAACAATAATATAGTGTTTAATGGATCAATACACTGCGTGGAATAATAAATATATAGGATCTAGCAGGAACTGTAACTTAAAAAAACCCGGCTCTTTTCTTTATAGAAGGATCAAGACAGCAATTAAGGGCTTAGCAACACTTCAGTTCTGAATGTCATATAGAAATGGGAAAAATACGGGCAGATTTCATTCAATATTTCAAAGTGTGAGTTCGTTATTAATGGATAGAAGCTTTTTCCAATAAAGGAATGAAAATATCTTGGAGTGACAATCTCGGGCAATATGTCCTGGAAACCTCATGTTGGCGCCATACCCCGGAAGGAAGGCAACAGCCTAGGCTTCCTTAGGCGCAACCTGTCCAGCTTCCCACTTAGCGCCAGAACATGCACATACAATGACTTAGTGCGACCAATATTGGAGTACGCTGCAACTGCGTGGGACCCTCAAACTCAGGTAAGGTCACTATGATGAAGCGAATCATCAACAACCAGATTGATATTCCGATCCCTACCTAAACCCTGCTAAATCATCCGCAAGAGGCAGCAGTATCAGGTACACCATTCCATCCTACAGAACAGAAAAAAGTGGACAATTTCTCTCCCTATAAATAATAACACAACGGAAAATTATTAGTGAGTGTTTGTATTGTACGGGGCTTTCTACGCATAAATGCAAATATATGTCTCAAATGTGCAACGATATCGACCTCAATGGCACCGCTCGGTTGAAGAGTCTCGAGACGTCCGTAAACGTTGCGACATCCTTCTCATATATCTAAAGAACTGAAACTATACTCAATCAATTATGTAAGACATGTCGTTTAATATGTATAATTAAACATGAACACGTGCGGCATGCGAATAGTGCAATAAAATTAATATAAATACATATCAGACGGTAATCAGGCCTAAACTCCCAATCAAACAAGTGAAGAACTAGTTTTGTTTAAAGCAGCTGCGATATTTGCAAGATTTATCCATTACTACCAATCAAGAGAAGTGCAAATTACTTCACGTAGACCCCAGACAATAATCGGTAGTAATGAACGATATTCAGGTAACCCGGCTACCGTTTTTTTTTCGTTCATGTTAGTTTAAATAGCAGGGACCGTTTACCAATGGCTCAAGGTGTCTAAGTGACACCTGTTGAAACCTATAATTTTAGAGAAATTTTACAATTAAGCAGCTATTACTAAATCGTTAACATTTAGTATAAGTTTAGCAAACCATGTAAATAACACATGGTTACATTCATTTCGGAAATACACATAATAAATAAACATTAAAAGCATCCGTATGCACTTTGAACATCAACAAGAAACAAACAAAAATTTCAAACCAGAACATCCAAAATAAATAGTGAAGTTAAATTATAAGAATTCGATGACGAAATTTTGCAACAGCTGCATTATACCGAAATCCAAATCTAACCAGTCACACCACAACGGAAATATAAAAGTAATCGTTTTAAAATAAAGAAAATAAGAACAACTTGTTTACATTAAACGTTCAGTACAAAACAAAACACAAAATGATAATACTTGAACAAATTTTAATGTGGCGGACATTCAAAAATACTAAAATTTCAATAAATATGCACGAAAAATTATCTCCAGGAAGTGAGAGTCTTAAGCATAATACATATAACTTAGAATTAAAATTCGCATTTAAAGCACAATATATGAAGTACAGGATGGAACGAAATAGTCAAGAAAACTTAGCTGCTTCAGTCTTAAAAAAAATCATCACTTGACCTTTACAGTAAATGAATCGTTTCGTGGTAGGATCTCATCTCACATGAACTAAAAAAACTGGACTGAAAATAAACTAAATATCGACTTTTATCATTGCAACATTACACGTAAAAATAATGTAACCGATAATTTTTACATACAAAGATCATTAAGGGGCGGGAGGGTTTATCATCCTGTCTTTCTCCGCCTCCATAACTTATGCCTGTCATATATGCACCGCGAATTGCGAATCAATAGATTTGCAACTTTAACAAACTCCAAAACGAAAAACTCGTGCATTTCTCAAACTTAACACTACACGAGAAACCCGTGCATTTTTCGCGCTACAACATAACCGTTCTTTCTCTTGTTATATATTCAATACCAAAACGATACCGTATTTTTCAAACCGAGAATAATTTCATCTAGCTGCGCCACACCACGACTCTTGAACTTTTTCTTGGACGACAATGTAACAGAAAGCGATCTTGTACAATATATGAACAAGAGAAGAAGATTCCTTAAACTATGCATGTTAGTGATTAAATGTTGTAAATATATTCGACCGGGGGGATGTAACATTGTCTTAAAAGAAACAAGTTATAATCATATACATGTATTGTGTTTTCTCTGATCTTTTTGTCATTTTGACAGCAAAATGTATTTGTATACCATAATAGTTGGCATTCCTATAATACCATTATTATTTCAAAAGCATACATTGTTTTGTTGACATATTTCTTTTGAATATATGTAAAAGTAAATAATTACACAAGATGGAGACCACTAACAACACTGAGTGACAAATGGTTCCTTATGCGAGCATGTTGGAAGCCAACGGAAGGATGGGTTTCAAAAAATCATTTTGGGTACTAGTAGGATACTGAATACTTTGAGTATGCCATTAATCGAGCAGGCGTTGGTCAATGTTTGGTTCTGCTTTCTAACTAAAATCTTATTGATATATCCACCCTATATGCACTCTCAAGCGAGGTCTCATTATTAGGTATATTTTTGTATAAAATTGTATTATTATAGTTTTGTTAATACTTTTGTTATATAAGAAACGTTTTATCTATTGTTAGTAATCGCGACATTGCCCCAGCCAGCCCCATTATATCTCCCAGCGAGGTCGGGATCTAAGGTATCTCGTGTTTTATTACAAGAGCTCAATTCGTTCAGAAACCTTTCAAAGTACATGTAAATGCTATTTTTTTTCTTTAATTTTTCCATCCATATATTAGCTCTTATCAAATTTTGATATAATGTATGTATTACAGGAAAACGTTATTTTGTCTTTTTTTTATTTTGTTTTTTAACTGTTACCCTTTACGCCCATATGTTATCTCAAGTTACATCTTGCTATAAGGTATACATCTATGAAAAAATCATTAAAATATCTCAATGTGTTCCTTAAGTAACAACGCAGAAACCCAAAATTGACACCATCAAAGATCACCAGTAAAGCAAATGTGCCGTAGGGTATATGATTCACTCTCGTGTATCAACTACTCCGTTAGCCGAACAGCCAACTGTAATACCGAACAGCCAACTGTAATACCGAACAGCCAACTGTAATACCGAACAGCCAACTGTGATACGGTAATTGTATCATATTTTATATGTATTAATGCGTTGATGACATAAAGCGATAACTGTGGTCGGCACAAATGATAGACCAAAATAGTACTTATTAAAAGAAAGGGCTCAAACATGTAATCAGGTAATATTTAAGCCATGGATTTTGTAACCAATGCCTCATGGTCGAAGTTATAAAATTTCATATTTTATAACGTTAAATAACGAGAGCGAAAGTGTGTAAGGTGACGAAAATATGCTATAGAACATATACATGAAACATTTTATTTCTGCTTAATCGTCCCACCAATGTTTTGAACTATTTTAATGTCTTATCAAATGTTGAGCAAATTTTCCACCAGCAAGCCCGAATTGATGAATGAATGGACACTTTGCATTCGTTAAAAATAGATAAACTGAGCAAAATAGACAACGTTCTGATTTGTTTTTATTTTGTGAAGGTTTATTCATATGTCACAGACACAATTTTTTAATCTTCATCACATACCAATAAACGTTATCATACGAATCATTGACACAATGTTTGGTTCTTCGACACAATGGAGTTTCGGTGTGATTTCAAGTCAGTGAGCCCGAATTGATACATGTATTACATTGGATAATTTTAGAAAAAGCTCTCAAAACATATTTTTCGAGATGAACATAAAACCAATTGTAAATCAGACATATGTCTCATCTTTTACGTTTTTGAGTGTAGTTTTACTATTTTAAAGTATGTTCGAACTTAAATTTAACTCAGATTACACACACACAAACTTAATCTGAAAAACCCATTTTTTTGCCAAAATATACTTGAGCATAACACAAAAGTTATACAATATGATCATTGAGGCGCATCATGATTGTTAAATAAATGCCAATGTTATAGCGCAAAAATTGATCAAAGTCATGAACCATCACGGTTACGGTGTGTAATGTCAATGTTTATCATGTACCTTGGTTCTTTATTTTTTAACTGCGTAATGACGTGGAATCTATCCCAGCACTATATCCAAATTAATCTACTAAATATAGACTCGTGAACGGTGAGGCGAATTTATAATTGTCTATCTATATTTGTTTTAATAAAGATATTCAGTGTTGGTTTCGTAGTTGATACAGAGTCCGCCAAGCGATCAGGATCGTGGTCCCGGGTAATCATCCACATGCCGGGAGCGTTCTGAAGATCGTCTCCAAAAACACCAAGAACTGGTCCTATCTAGGAAACGACTCATGAGTGTCGCACTAAGCATTGCGCGTTCGTCACAATTGAGCTTATTATATACAATTTAAGGTTTTGTCAAGTTTTTGACCCGACAATTATTTCCTATGGTTTTGCAAGCAAAAACAACAAGTATGCTAAGTTGTGCAATGTTTATTAATAATATATATTCCTCATATTATACACAACAGAATCAATTTACTTATCAAAACATATGCATATTTTATATGAAACAGTTAAAACACAACACTTCAACGAGAACATAACTCAAACACATAAGACAACGTGATACAATAATGACATATGTTTCAAGAAGGGATCCCATTCCTACGAGAAAGGATTCAGTATTTTCTTTCTGTGAAGAGTATCTTGCCCCAGTTTCCATGATAGTTTCAAGTCAAAGTGTCTTCTTCTTCTTCCATAAGATGTCAAATCTCATTCTGGAGCATACTCGTATATTTTTATTAACAAGGTGATCGTGAGAGTGCGGTTAAAAAAATAAAGCCTTAAATATTTATAATATGTACCGCCAGGAAGGCTCAATGTTGGAGTTGGAGGCCGACCAGTCCATCCCTGAATGACTCTGGGGTTTGTAGAACTGTGAGGTGCTTTGGTAGCTGGTTCCATAATCGAACTCCAGAGGTGAAAGAGTGACGGTAGGTGTCTTTTCTGCAGTATGGTATCCATGAACGGACCACTGCACAGTAACGGACCACTGCACAGTAACGGACCACTGTCAAGTTCAAATACAAGTCAAATCTGTTTGAACTTTTATTGAGAATGACCATGAATCTCAATTGAGACTTTTTATAATCCAAAATTTAATAATATATTTTTTATCATGAATACGATTTCCAGATATCTCAAAATCTGTCGCCACACCAATACCGACAAAAGCCCCGCACCAAGCTAAACGTAGTATGTAACCTCACATTCCTGTGCCGCAGTAGGGCGCATCAAATAATTTGTTTTCTTCCGGTTTGTTTGACATATGAAAATGTTGTTTGTGGTTTGTTGGTGAATACTATCTTACCATGAGATAAACATGCCAAAAAGATGGCCGCCTACAATCTAGGACACACGGGCTCACCGCAGCGTCCAAACTGGATGGATTTCTGTGATAAACATGCGAAATCGGCATCAGAAGAATTTTTTACCAGCTTCCTTATGTATCTGAAGGCCCATCCCACTTCTGAATTTAGGTCGAGGGAACCAGCAGACTTCGCTCGGAAATTTGTGGAATTATTTCTCAAGTATTTCGATATTAAACTACGAAATGACGCTAGCCTTAATGCTGCGGGAGCTGACAAACAGCCGCTTGACAGTTCTCAAGTCAATGGTGGCTTGGGTCATGAGGAATCTTATTCCCCGTCCGCTGGTCATGACGGCTTTACAGATTCAGAAAATACACATTCACATGATGACGTGTTTGATGAATCCGGACACAGCCATGGGTTACCGCCGTCTCGATCTGCAATCAAATCAAAAGGAAGTATACTGAAAAGGTTTTCTTTTAGGAAAATGACTGGAAAACCTAGAAACTTATTTAAACAAGGATCGGATGAAGTAGAATTAGCTACTGGATCAAATGAAAATTACTCTAAGGAGAAATATGAGCACGATCAAAAACAGTTGAAACGCACCAAACGACGCCAAAAAGAATCAAAGCACAAGTTGCCAATGTTTACACACGCTGCTGATGAAGTTAAAAAAGAAGGGATTGTTTACGTTTTAAATGGTGAAGACTCTAAAGGAAAATCAAAATGGGACAAAACCCGTTTAGTGCTTTACCAAACCGACAAAGATTTCTCGTTGGAATTTTTCTCTCCACCTAAGGTAAACAATGTAGGAATGGTGACATTATAAGTATAGTTATATAAACAAACTTAAACACGACTTAGATCTATCTTCCACCAAAATAATTGCTTAAGAAATTTATTTAATATGGTGTAAAACTGCTAACCTCATTCTCATAGGCTGGTGCCCTGCCTTACATGTAATGTACATAAAGATATTGGTATGCCCTGATGATTAGAGATCTGTCATTCTGACAATTTACATATACATGTAGCTGGACATAACAACTAAATTTTTAAATATACCATAACATTTGTTGGTCTGGTTATTTTTAAATGTAATTCTGGTATTAAAATATATTTGCATGGTTGATACAAGCATACTCCCTACAAAACAATTCATTTCTCCTAAACTTTTAATGGATAAAATCCTTTTTTGCCTTTTGAGGATATGTACACCAAACAAGATAATTATCAGACTTCTCATGCCCAGTGTGCCACTTCCACCTGTTGAACCATGATCATCAATAAGCCTTTAAGTTCATATTTGGCAGATACATGTTGGTCACACACATCCATTTGTACCACCACAATGATACAAATCATGTCCAATGTTGATTTTTTTTTATTTCTGGTACACTTTTACTTCAGTCAACTTGTCCAATTTTCCCCGGTTTCTGCAATAATAAAAATACTCGATCCCATATGAAAGTTTCTGTCATCAAATATTCAGGCAATAAACTTATATGGTTTGAAAGTACATGTTAAAGTCATGTTGGCTTTATTAATAGTAGTTCAGCACTAGCAACTATAAAAAGCACAAACACATGGCATACAACCCATACTGCATCAGGACTCTGCCATGAGGGTGATGGTGGCAATAAATCAGCCTGGAACTGATCTTAGCCCTGTGATAACCTAAAGGATAATACCACTTTGACCTCTTTTAAACCTACATGTGTAACCTTCTTGAAATTCTATGTGTATGCAGGTCATACAATTGCCCTGGTGCTGGTTATTTATAAAATCACAGCAGCAGACCAACGGGATGCAAAAGCTTATCTCAAAACCTGCATAAATTTACATCCACTCCAAACAATCAAGATTTAAAGATATCAGTATTATTGCGCTGAAAGTTTTGACAGTTTTACTTTTATTTCTTAGCCGCAATCAGTCAGTGCTTTAATTTGAAGCACTGATGCAGTTTTGTTTTCTGTTTTATCAGTCTGCAACCCAATACGGTTCACAAATCAATAATACAATGCAAACTTTGCAGAAAGTAGATTAAAACTTTTCAATCACAAGTTGCCCAAGACTTTCATCTTTTGAAATTGACTTACCCAGAACTAAATTATCCTAGCAACTGGCAAACGGTTAACCACTAATATTTTGGTCAGCTAATTTTCATTCGTGATAATCATATGGGTAATATATAAATGCTAAATAACCTACATATTAAACTTGCATCTTTCTCACTCTGGCAGATGTTCAGAAATATCTGAACTTTATTTTGTTTGAGAGACTTGCAATTAAAGTTCAAAGGTTCACTATTGTCTGTTGAAATTTGCAGTCATTAAGGGTTGAAGCCCAAGGTAAATCAGTGTTTCTCCTCACCACTTTGGGAATGGTACCAGTACTGGTCAAATTGGGGAAAATATCCGAAAATTGCGTAGTGTCCAGCTTAATTGGTAATTGTATTACATTATATATAAGGATGTCAAACAAAAAAGCTAAATTAATATATTTTTAAAATGAATTGAGGTCAAAAAAGAACGCTTGAACTATCAATTGCTCATGCATACGTACTTGAACATGAATGAGTCTTATTTTCAGCTTTGGTCAGCAATATGCATCACTCATTTGCACATAAATTTATTTCAGACTCTTCAATCAACGATGAAAATCACCTTAGGGTATTATTTGTTAAAGAAGCCTTTGACATACATAAAATATTGCATCCTGGTGGGTTTTCTGTATTATAAGTGGTATGATTTGCCATGTCTGTTGATAGTCAGTACAATTCAGCTGGCTCCCATTCTTGAACGCAATTTATATAAAAACAACTAATGGTAATGGAAACCGATTGATGCTGTTCAGTAAGCAAAGTGGATGATTTACGCGCTTCTCACCTAGGCCACCCGAGTTTGATCCCCGCTCCTGGCACATGTGAGCTTGGTTTGAGGTCACCATATAGGACAGGTGAAATTTCTCTGGGTGCACCAGATTCTGTCCACCGCACAAGACCACACCACAATTTAATATCATTGAGTAAAAACTAAAAAGCTATAAATTGCAGCACTTATTGGCAGTTTGTCCTTGGATTTGTGAGTCTAACGTACCGGAAGTTAATAAGTAAGGAGTCCTGAGACACACTCCTAGTCCTCACATATAATTCATCCTCTGACCCGGAAGGACCTCATTAACTTCAAAATACACATACATGAAAACCAATAGTGGTAACCTGCAGTAATTGATTTGAATTGTTGCAGACGTTGCATTTAATTAAAATAAAAATAAAAGTTCATTGTTGATCTTTTTAAGTTTCTTTATTGATTTTTTTCTCTGCTTCTGGAGATTTTTATTTGTAAAAAAAGGTCCATCGGAAATGGAACCATTTTCCGGTACCAATTTTATAATTAGGAAAAAAACTGTCAAGATTGTAAGTATAACTTTTAATCTTATTGGAAGAATTTATATGAAAAGAGACTTAAAGAGGCTAGTATATAATATGTAATACATTGAATAATTTTGATATGATAAAATAACCCTACACGTTAATAAATATATAATATTGTTTAAGGCATGATATTATCCTGTTGTTTTAATTTCCCACAGCCAGTGTCATGTTCTAATGCTTAGAATCTTGCTTATTAGTAAGTACTTATTATACAAATGTAGACTTAAACTCATTATTACATCATATGTTTCAAACTGTAGATTGGTGCATTTGTTTAAAGTAACATTAATACTAAAAAATCAACAGAAATTTCGTAAAGTATTCCGTAAAATAAAGTTACCCAATAAAAAATCAATGTTCCTTATAGCAAAAGCCAAAATCTCAACGCCAGATGTGGTCTGGTAACATGGATGATTGTAGATACAAATTGTTGTTTTTATGTTTTTGTGTCATACAAAATTCCATTTTAATTTCCCACGACTATATCTATTCATACGACACACGAACACTAACATGGTACCATTTTAGTGTTCATATGTCCTATGAATAGATTTCAGTGCCGGAAACTAAAATGGAATTAATTGTGACACGAAAAATTAAAAACAAGCATTTTGTATCTACAAACATCCACGTTACCAGAAAACATCTCGTTTGGAAATTTTGGCTTTTGCTATAAGGAACATTGATTTCTTTTTGGGTATTTTTATTTTTCGAAATACTTTACGAAATTTCCGTTGATTTTAGAGTATTAATGTTACTTTAATGTGTTAATTGTACCAAATGTGATGACTAAAGCTTAGCAAAAAACAACGCCATGCTCAGTCATAATAAAATGTTGTATTTTGATGTTATTTATATCTATTTATTTACATGAAATTTATGTTTCACATGTACACATGTATAAGCATTTATCTGTAATTGGGGTTAAGTTTTACATACACTTGGGTATGGCTAGTTGAGCTCAGCTCACACAATGTAGACATGTTGCATGCTTATCAGTTTAATTACTATAGTTATTGACAGGAATTTCAGTCTTGATCAATAAAAGGCCTCTTCTCTGTTTTGTTTGTATTTATACTTGGTTTAATCTGTAAGTTTATAGTGGAATTAAAAAATCTAAATATAGAAATAAATAATCTCACTTAAAATCAGTTCTTTATAATACACATTTCAGTCGGTGACAATTTCATAAAAAAGTTTGTTGTCCAGTGGTCACTAAACTTATATGAAATACCTGTATGTAAAAACCCAAAATACATTTCTGGCAACAAGGTGTGGTTATCTTACTCTTGTTATAACCCTTTGCATGCTGGGAAATTTGTCGTCTGCTAAAATGTTGTCTGCTGAATTTCTAAAAATAGCATTTCTTAAAAAAAAAATCAAAGAATACTATCAGAATAGCAAACAGTTTGGATCTCAGATGAGACGCCAGAACGTGGCGTCTCATCTGGATCCACACTGTTTGCAAAGGCCTTTACAATTCGGTTCCAGCACTGAAAGAGTTAATAATAGACCTTAGCTTAATGTCTCTGTTCTGGACATTCAAACACGTTTAACCAACAAATAGGTTCTTGAAATTAATAAAATATATATTTTTTGTGTGACTTGTATGGAATATATTGAAACATACATGTCATAGATATGCATTATTGACAGCAATTGAGGTGTTACTATATAACACTTGAAATAAATAAAATATATAGAACACACGTGTTGTTATCTCCCATCAGATAACCATTACTCTCGGAAAATGTTGTTTTTCATAAACTTAAGTAAAATACTATGCAAACTACACAAATTGTTATAAAATGTATTTAGGAGTAAGCTTCTTGATAAAATTTGCAAGGCAGATAATTTGCAGACGACAAAAGTGAGAAAATTGCACAATCATGCTTGCATCAAAAAGCAGCATTCTGCTTCAAATGAAATCCCTGACGAATTCTTTAAAAGTTCACTCTCAGGTTGCAATATATAATTATACACTGGTAATTAACTTGTCAGTGTTAGGATATTATAATAATGATATAATAGTATAATTTGTTAATTAATAATAATTTCCTGTGATGGAGAGAACACATAAGCTTATTGTAAAAGAGGGAACGTTATCATATTCACATGTAATTAAATGTAAATATGGAGCTGTTAAGTGTCAAGGCTGTAATAGTAACACAATATTAGCATCAGTCATATATAGCCCCAAGCACTGGGCCATTGATATTATCATTCATGTGGTTAACAAACAAAGAATTATTATTTTACTCCAGAACAACACCATTTCCCATTACCTTAGAGCAAAAAATATCAGTGTAACTCATGCAGCTAAGTTGACACTTTTATTTCAACAACTTTTGTATAAATATGGAGCTTATTTTCTTGAGCATCTATTCCTGAATCTTGATTTTTGTGTTGTAAAAGACGGAAATTTTGCAATAAATGTCAAGACCTTCCTTAAACCATAAATGTCATTGTTGTCTTCAGGAAAGACAGATTTAACTTTGTCATAATTTTAATCATGTACTTGAATTTCTCAGAAAGTAATCATCTATTTAAATGTACTTTTAAATGCACAAAAAATGTTAAGGTATATAATGTCACGTTTATTATGTTTTAATATGTTTTACTTATATAAATACATGTTAATATTAAAAGTGATGCAATAGGAAAAGATCTATGAAGACTATTTTTTGCTTCCGCCCTTCCTGCCCCTCTGGTCTGGTTATAAACACAAAAACTCTGTGTGAAAATCTGTAGAAATTTTATATATTTCTACCCATGCAAACACAGCTTGTGGCGGTAAAACTGGAATCACCATGTCAGTAAAAGTTGTTCAGTCCGTCCTTTGGTCTTTCAAGCAAATTTTGGAGGCTTACATCATTGTACATGTTACTTGGTGTCGTGAACTTGTATGTCAGTTTTCTGTTTATCAACATGAAATGTTTAAGATATTATGTTATACTCTGTGAAAGTGCATGACATTTTTTTTAGTGTATGTTGCGATTTTCTTTGCAGAGTTATGTGCCCTTGAACTAAGGCAAATTTTGGTTCCTAAACATCATTGTACATTATTACTTTGTGTTGCAAACAGTTTTCTGAGTATCAAAAACAAAACTTTAATGGAGTGTTGTTTATACTATTAAGTTGTTTTTTTATGAAACAAATAATAGTAATATTTTTTTTTATTGCAGTCATTACAGCCGAAGCAGGGCTTGTTCTGTACGATGATTTCTGAAGCTCGAGTGACCACCGCCATGGAAATGCCCGACCATGAAAATACTTTTGTGCTTAAGGTGAGTATTGTGTTTCTTGCATGGATTCGCATAAATTCCCATCAAAATATGTACATGATTGTACACCATGCTAGTGATTCTTGCTAGCATAACCTTCTACGGCATCTATTTTAAGCTGTAGGATCACAAAAGGTACAGGGCTGCTCAAAATGGGCAGTTTGGTGGCACTTTCTTATAATTGCATGACTGCTTAATTTGGGGATTTTCTTAGTAGTGTATTATTAACTTTTTTTCACGTAACATTTTCATGTGCAGTTGAATATTTGCAAAGAAATATAAATTTTGAAAATATGTTCACAAGGGAATACGGCCGCAGGAGAGGGGAAATCAAAAAGGGGAAGGTTGCACTGTCATGATCTGCTTTGTCTGATCGTTTCCTCAAATGTGACATGTTTGTTTATTTCTCAGTCTCTAGGTCAGGACTGAATTAATTAACATGGCCACAAGTAAAAAATATGGCCAGAAATTATTATAAAGAAAATTTATCACTGCAGTATTATTTTGTTGTTGCTACAATTATCATAAAACACACTTGTGTTACTATAATTTCCTCCTTTAAGCTGATTTCCTTGTTTCCAAAGAAATAATTTAAAATTGAAGACTTCAAATAGCGCACACATTGCTTTGATCTGTTTAATGTACATGAAGCATGAGAATACATTTGGTGTAATTTTAAAGGGACTTGTTAAGAGATTTTCTTATTTTTGAAAAAAATGTCCTTAAAAGAATATACTAACAAAACTGTACTAACTGAAATAGTTTTAAATAATAATAAATTACAATGAGAAAAAAAAGTGCCTTCCTTGGGGATCCAACCTGGGGCTTCTAGAAGCAAACGCGAACTCGCTTCGACTACACCACCCAGTCTTTTTTTTCAGGATTGAAGTTAAAATGGTATGTCGTTGATTCATGGTGTTTGCTAAAAAAATCAGAGAAAACTGTTACAATTAAACGCATTATAATTTTTGTAATTTTTCGATTAATGATTATCAATTACAAATCAATCATAAAAAAATCACATTTTCTTTGATAGGAGTGTTACACTGTGGCGTGTTCTGAGAAAACTGGTCAAAATGCTTGTGTGTAAATTGTCATCCCAGATTAGCCTGTGCAGTTCGCACAGGCTACTAATCAGGGACAACAATTTCCGCTTTTATGACATTTTTCGTTTTAATGAAGTCTCTTCTTAGCAAAAACCCAATTTAGGCTGAAAGTGTCATCCCTGATAAGCCTGTGCAGACTGCACAGGCTAATCTGGGATGACACTTTACGCACAAGCATTTTTCCCAGTTTTGTCAGAACACGCCACACACTGAGTGTTTGCATATAATACATGCATTGTTTTTTGAAACTATGACTTTAAAAAAAAGAATAATATGGAATTGTATCACTTGTTTTCTGTTGTTTAACATGCAATTTGAATTTAACTACAACAATTATATTATTAACATATTGTTATAAAAAAGAATCAAACCATATCATTTCACTCTAGCTATAATAAAATGATAGAGTCGTCATACACTGGTATTCTCCGCTTATGCACCCCATAGCATGAGATAAATTATCTTTTATAGGCAGACTATTATTTTTCTTCCTGGTAGTGAACATTTGAATTGAAATTCTTTGTATGACATCAGCGTAATAGTTTCACTTATGTGCCGGCAGGCTTCACATATTTGGCAGGCTTCACATATTTGTATGATCGTTGATATGAGATAGCAGACCATACCTATCTGTTTTCAAATGACAACGTTGAATTGTAAAATATTTATATCTGTTACATGTAGCTAACAATCATTGAATGTAAGATAACCGGCTAAACGTGAGTCAGACTTCACATTTTTGTAACTTGAGTGGGGCTTCATGTTCAGTCTCTTAAGTGGTATTTAAATAAATACATTTTAAAAATAAGTCTTCAGGAGACGTTACATAACATTTAAACAAAAGTTATTTTGATTGTTGTTTTACATAACATTCAAAATTTGAGTCTGCAGTAATAATGCACATAATTTGTACATGTACAGTACATGTATAGCTCACCTGCAGCCACATAAACCTGACGCTGACCTTAAAAAATGCATGAATATATTCAAGTACTATTATGATTATGCATTATTTTTCATACTGGAATCAGCTTATATAGACAAAAGTATAAGTCCCATTAACTAACGGTTGTAATCACTTATCTTGTATTTTATCTTATAAAATGAATAAAGGACTCAATGCAAGCATTGAATTACGCTAATGAGCCTCGCTCTGGGAAAACCGAGCTTAGTACATGTGCGTAAAGTGTCGTACCAGATTAGCCTGTGAACACCGCTCAGACTGAACATGCTAATCTGGAACGACACTCTATGCACATGCATAAAGCCCCATTTTCCCAGAGCATGGCACAATATATAGTTCACAAGTTTCATGTTTTTCACAAAGTCATGCTTGATTAAAAATATTGACCTAAAATATAAAAATAACTGTACATGTACATAGTACATGTAGTATCAACATAAAATAATTCATATGTTTTTATGCCCCCGAAGGTGGGCATATAGTGATCGCACTGTCCGTCTGTCCATCCGTCTGTCTGTCCTTCAGAAATTCCGTCACACTTTGCGTTTAGGTTTGAAAAATTGTCATTAAACTTTTGCAATATTGATCATAGCAACTTGATATTTGACATGCATGTGTATCTCATGGAGCTGCACATTTTGAGTGGTGAAAGGTCAAGGTCATCCTTCAAGGTCAAAGGTATTTTTTTTTTTTTAAATCAAAGCGGCGCAGTAGGGGACAATGTGTTTCTGACAAACACATCTCTCGTTTCCTTTAACTGTTAAAGTACTCTTCAACTTTTTACATACCGTTGATGACCAGTACTTTATGCTCTGCAAATTGAGTTTACACATGTATGTTGTTTTGGTTCACAAATCTTTCAATTTACCATAATTTTCATAATTTCAGATATCATACTTTTTGAGGGACATGTACAATACATGTTTATTTTTTAATTGTTAATAAATGTTCACAAATTTTAAATATACTATACGTGTACATAATTGATTCTTGAATAAACTAAATAAACCATAATAATTACAATGTTAAATGTCAATTGTTTTCAATTTACAATTTATGCACATGCAATAAGGCACATATAACATGATTATTGTTTACAGCTAAAATATCTTGTCTGTGCAAGTTTTAGATATTTATGAAACAGGGCCCGTATTCACCAACCCATTCTTAGACTTAGGAATAAAGAACAGACTTAGACTCAAGACATAAGTTTCCAGTTTGAATAGATACAGGGTATTAATTGCGCTTCTTTCATAAGCACACTGTTCTATATGAAGAATGACGAAATATGGTTTGTTAAATGACAAGTTCGACTCGACAATAATCAATTTTCAGAACATTACAATTTTGAGAATATTCCTGATTATTTAAGCCTTATGTCTAGGAATCGATTGGTGAATACGGGCCCAGGTGTTTTACCAAATCCAAAAGCTTAATGAAATAATTAATATGCAAGATTATTTTTTGTTGGCAGTGTGAGCAAAAAAGGAAGCGGAACACAAAAATGGTGATCATGTGAAACAAACTTCAACTAAAATGACTTTTCTTAAATCTGCAATAACCAACATAAAAAGTAGCACCTTCCAACACCATAAATCATTTATACCTTCCAACATCATTAAACCTCTATCTTCATTTGTGTGAAGTCCAGATACACTATTAATAATGTTTCCATAACACACATTTAAACATAGTATCAATCCCCCACCTCCCCCACCTATCCCCAGTTACAAGATGACAGAACTGTTAACCCTGCTCATTATCATGCATTTACCAGTATTTGAAATACTATAGTTAGGATGATAACTAATTGATCAATCAATATCTGTGATCATATATAATTATGCTTACTTCAAGTCACATACAGTTACAATTAATAAGAATTATATTAGAAAATGTTATACTGGTAATTAGTTGCTTGATATGCAAAACTTAAACACACCATTACACGAGGCAACACTTACTTATAATAGCTGTTAAGAACTCACATATTCTTGCTAGTCTTTTTCTTATATTATCTAACCAAATCAGAGATACATTTATTTGTATTAGTGGTCAATTACTATGGTCAAGGTGAATCAGTTTTAATATTACTTCAACTAATGAGGTGTTTTTCGTATGCTTGAGCAGGGCCAGGGCACAACAGAGATCATAATAGAGACTACGAGTGTTCATGAGATGACGTTGTGGTTGCAAGAACTGAAGTCCTGCATCGCCCCTTCCCCTCCGGACATTGTCGATGAAACTGTTCCTGAAAGGTGTGTTTGCGGGTATACATCTCACGCTACGAGCATTTTATTATATAGTGAAAGAATGGGCTGAAAAGCAGTATGCAAGGCTGACCTTAATAAATTGTTTGTTTGGAGTTTCCCAACCCAGATTTTTTAAGGTGGGTAGGTAGGAAATCAGAGTCTGCAGGGCACCTGAAATTTTCCGATCTGTTTATTTTGGCAGTTACTGCAGCTAGCCATTCTTAAGATCAAAGCAATATTGACTTCGCCAAAAAATTTGAAAGCCGATTTATGATCCTTTGTCGCTTTACCCAACTAAAGTCTGACTAAAGGCGGAGCGTCGTTGTATTGGAAAATCAATATTTTCCAATGAGAGCGCACGCTTTGTATAAGCGACAGCACTCGTAGGCAGGCCTGTAATCAAATTGCGCAGAAGACTCGTGACGTACATGTAATTGCCACAGAAATCTTGGAAAGTTACTTAGAACTGATGATGGCTACCGGCTCTAATCCTGGTGGAAATCCTGTATTTCATGCATAATAAATAACTATCAAAAAATATATTCGACTCATGAAGTGTTCAAACAAATTATGGTTGAAGTCATTACGCAACTGTTAATGTGTTGTTGAAATCTCAAATGAGCATAATTAAATTTGTAATCCGAAACCCACTCCGAATGAAGATGTTAACGCATTTGTAATCCGAAACACACTTCCGAATGTAAATGTTAACGTGACGTGCACATTTTCTTGCTTCAAATAAGCAGTGTCAATTTATTTTGTTTTGACCCTGAAATTTATGCAGCATGAACAACGTCGCGTCATTTGCATGGAAAATCGAGTGTTTTAGAATCAAAGATAAATGAGCGGAAAGGAAAAACGAGTTAACCCGGTTTTGGTGAAGTCGCGGGAATATAAGTGAGTCGGTCAGGACTAACTCAAAACAAACAATTTATTACGGTCAGCCAAACTTGGTAGAACTGGTTATACCTTATGCACTAGACAGGCTATGGGTGAGTTGAATACTTTGACTATATGCAGCTGCATTATACTGTGGACAGTTTTTGTCAAATATAGGAGTGATATGTTCTGTTGCATATGATGCAGTGTGTAGCTTTCTTATAGTAATACCATATATACTTATACCATATAAACATTTTGTGCACAGTAAGTTGATAAGAAAACCATATGCATCTTTTAAATATTTCATGTATGTACTGTACAGCTTACACAACACATAGGTTACAGACAAGTTGTATATCAGGACCCGCTTCAAAGAAGTAGAAGTATATTGCTTTGCATTTGTCCGTTTGTTGGTCTATCGGTTGGTCTGTTGGTCTGTGCAAACAACATGATTTTGCAATAATAGACATAAATGAAACTTATTTGAATTTTGTTTCTTGTTGCTGGTTGTGTTCTTCAATTCATCAAAATGTAATAAGGTATTACAAACTGATGGACCCAGTCTATGAGTTTATCGTATAAGAATCATGTATACAAAATTTGACGTTCACTTCTGCTTAAAATTGTTGTTCTTTTATATATTTTCCTGTTTGACATAAATCTAAGTTGTGTATACTAGACATTAACAGATTCAAATTGTTACTATGCTGAAAAATGATTTTATAATTGAACATTGTTGGAGAAATCAACTTGTGTCGATTGTTGAAATGAAAGTGATTCTGAATTGTGGCCTGCCACGTAGATAGAGGTTTAATGCTTAATGGTGCAATACATTTTCCAAGTATATCAAGGAAAAATATGAAACTACCATTATAGGTGCTGGGAGTTTCTATAATATAGCTATTCACTCTATATTTCGACTCTTATTTATACTCGCTACAAAATTTCTTAGCAGGATCACAACATAACAGATCCCACTAAGAAAAATAGTAGCGAGTAGAGTCAAAATATAAAGAAAATATTAATACAAAATAAAGGCGAATCACTTTCTTACTGATATGGCGGGAAAGTGAGCGGCTTGTAAAAATTAAGCAAAAGAAATTTAGGGTATAAAACAGCGCAAAAATACCTGTCTCAGCAGGGACGGTGCAGCCATCTTGACTATCACGTGATTACCCACTCTGTTAATATATTTTATCAAGTAAATCCAAACCTGTGTATATGTTAAGACATACATTTCAACAGATGTACCAAGTGATAATTTTTGGTTCACAATATCAATTTTTTCATCAAGCTGTTAACGTTCCAATACAGGTATACAGAGAAAAAAATACAAGAACAAAATTGAACATTTTTTGTTGTTGTCGAAGCTGAGTGTTCGTAAGTCCCCCTTATTAATAGTCCTCTATTGTCTGTAGCAAAGATTGGTTGACTTTTGTTAGAAATATTCAAATATTTAATGATGAGGAAACATTTTTTCAGTCGACCAAGACTTGCTTCAGTTCCAGGGGCAATTAACAGACAAGAATCAGGTAAGAAAGTTTCATTTTATCACCTGGCAATATATATTTCTGCGTTTTTAGCTCCCCTGAGCGATAGCTCGGGGTGAGCTATTGTGATCACTCAGCGTCCGGCGTCCGTCCGTCCGTCCGTCTGTAAACAATTTGTAAACATCTTCTTCTACTAAACCATTGAGCCAATTTCAACTAAATTTCATGTTGAGCATCCCTAGGTCATGGGACAAAAGAATTGTTAAAAAAAATTTGATCACATAACCAAGATGGCCGCCATGACCATATATGGTAAAAACCTTAAAAAATCTTCTTGTCAGAAACCGCTCATCAGATTTTCAAAAAATTTCACAGGGATGACCTTTGAAGGCTCCCCTGAAAAAGTTGTTCAAAGAAATTTGATTCGTCAAAAAACATGGCCGCAGGAGCTCGTTGAACTTTGCATGTTTATTCGTTTTTGCCTATTTTGTGAAAACTTTCAAAAATCTTCCACATTTTTTGTCCGATCCTTTCCAAATTTGCACAGTGTCTTTATATCAATGAGGACACGAACCCTACAAAAAATGAGCATTATTGGTCCATGAAGTACAGAATTACCTCCCCTTGAATTGAGAAAATGGTGTTTATGCAATAAAGTCCAAATTTTTCATCCAATTCTTTCCAAACTTGTAAGGATTTAGCATGGTTCAAACAAGGGAAACAACTACGGTTTATGCATGTTCTTTTTATTACAGATTTGCCTCCCTTTAATTCATTTAAAATCTCATTTTACAGCAGAGATTCCAAATCTGACCTGTAAATGAGCCCCATATTTACTGCCAGTGCTAGGTTACCTTTTCCCATTTGATCATTCTTAAGTATTGGTCTTGT
>VMBQ01005263.1:63011-80692 GCA_007657795.1 Dreissena rostriformis
TAATGACCGGAATTCAATTAAACTTTATGGGAAGCTTCACTACCAAGAGGAGATGTGCATTTTATCAGCTGGTTCTGGTCGGATGATTTTTCACAGAGTTATGGCCCTTTGAAATTTTCCATTAACTGTACATATAGTTCAATTCTTGTCCGGGCTATTTCTCAGCAACTAATGACCGGAATTCAATGAACGTTATGGGAAGCTTCACTACCAAGAGGAGATGTGCATATTATCAGCAGGTTCTAGTCAGATGATTTTTCAAAGAGTTATGACCCTTTGAAATTTTCCATTAACTGTACATATAGTGCAATTCTTGTCCGGGCTATTTCTCAGCAACTAATGACCGGAATTCAATGAAATTTTATGAGAAGCTTCACTACCAAAAAGGAGATGTGCATATTATCAGCCAGTTCTGGTCGTATGATTTTTCACAGAGTTATGGCCCTTTGAAATTTTCCATTTACTGTACATATAGTGCAATTCTTGTCCGTGCTATTTCTCAGCAACTAATGACTGGAATTCAATAAAACTTTAGGGGAAGCTTCACTACCAAGAGGAGATGTGCATATTATCAGCCGGTTCTGGTCGGATGATTTTTATGCTCCCAATATATATATATGGGGAGCATATAGTTGCCAGTTTGAACTTCCGTTATTCCTTCCATAACACTTTTGTTACAGTTTCTCATAGCGCCTTCAATATTTTACCGATCTCTTCCATATTTCGCATGTACGTTCCTTGCATGGACCTCTACCTTTTGATGAGATTTGAGGTCACTGGGGTCAAGGTCAAGGTCACCGAGGCTAATAATAGATTTTCTCAAGGTCACATTTTTTTATTTTATTTTTTTCACACAATTAACCCATATATCGACAAAGCATAATTGGGGAGCATCCATCGGTTTTACTGATATCCTTGTTGTCTTAGTAACTTTTCCTTTACTACCCCTTGATAATGATTGGTATATTTGTGTATTCTATTCACTCAAGTTTTAATAAAATAAGATTGACAATAAACATAAGGTAATTATTTCTGGTCTGAATTGCTCACAAAATCTTAGGCCTAGTTTAAGAGTAACTGCATGGTGTAAGTCACTGATTTAATTGGTTCATATTACTACGTTGATGGTGTTGTATAAAATAGTTATTGTGTTGTTAAGTTACATGTAACATATTATTTTCAATTAAATTCATCCTAACCCTCATAAGAAGTAATGTCTTGTTCATGTTTGTGCATATATATACACAAAGCAAACTAACATTACTAATTCAAACAGACCACACTTGTTTAAAAAAGAAAGTGAGTAAAATTGACTACATGTGGACAACAACAGTCATTGTTTGTAGACAATTAAGTAGCTTTGACTAAGTATGCTTGACCCCATTTTGCTTACACACAATGCATCCCTTTGAAATGGGCGTCCAAGTAAAACAATAACTTAAGAATGTTTTCTTAAAACCCTTGAATATGAGTTTTCACTACCGGGTTTTTATTGAGTATGAGGAATGCAGTGTGAAGATTAAGCTAAGAACAATGTACACTGTAAAGTGTGCATAAGAATAGTGTCAGGAAGTGCACGAAGATTCTGTTTAACCCTTTGCATGCTGGGAAATTTGTTGTCTGCTAAAATGTCTGCTGAATTTCTAAAATTAGCATTTTCTTTGATTTTTTTCAAAGAATACTATCAGAATAGCAAACAGTTTGGATCCTGATGAGACGCCACGTTCTGTGGCGTCTCATCTGGATCCAAACTGTTTGCAAAGGCCTTCAAAGTCCGGTTCCAGCGCTCAAAGGGTTAAGGTATATCTGCCAGCTGAGATTTTTTTTACATCATTTGACCTTTGTGTGGGAATTTATAACAAATGAGCCTCGCTCTGGGAAAACGAGGATTCATGCATGTGTGTAAATGGTAGTCCCAGATTAGCCTGTGCAGTCTGCACAGGCTCATCAGGGACACAGTGTCCCTCTTTTTTTTTCGTTTTTAAAGACAGTCTCTTCCTAGCAAAAATCTAGTTAAGGCAGATATTATTGTCCCTAATTAGCTTGTGGGGTTGCATTATGACTTTGGTAATACAATGTAAGTGTTTAACTTGTTGTTTTTTTTCATAAATGTTAAGCTACTTTTTTGCCATGGTGCATTGTAACTTTTGCCATTGGTGAAGTTCTTGTTTCTTTTATAAAAAAGTCTGTAATTTTTGTCCCCAGAATCGCCCAGCCTGCCCCACCGCCATCGTAGTACCTCCCAGGGCAGCGTGCACAGTGACCCACCAGAAATCCCACCCCGGCCCCTGGGCTCTAGTCCCAGGTCACCAAGCTTCCCTGGTGGAGTCTTAGATGGTAATGTTTGGTGTTGAAGGAGAGTAGAAAGTTATAATTTAAACTTTCTTCAAAAAATTGAAAGGACCTGTTAAATAAAAAAAAAAGAACAGTTTCAACCCAGAAAAATATAGATGAAATGTGTTTTTTTAATAATATAATATCACAACATGCTTCTATTTTCCCATAGTTAGGAATTAAATCAATCAATCGTATTACAATTATTATCCCCCGCCAAAAGCTGAGGGATATAGATTTGGCATTGTCCGTCCGTCAGTCTGTCCATCCGTCATAGACATTTTAGCGCTATATCTCAGAAACTATAAGATTTCAACATGAAACTTCATGGGTGTATAGATATCAATTAGGAGAAGTGAAATGCATAATAACCATAACCCTACACTTTCTCAAATAAGAGTTATTGCCCTTTGTTGTTTTTGTTGGATGTTACTTTTCAGAGCTTTATCTCAGATATAATACAAGATTTCAACATGAAACTTCATGGGTGTATAGATATCAATGTGGAGAAGTGCCATGCACAAGAACCATAACCCTACATTTTCTTAAATAAGAGTTATTGCCTTTGGTTGATTTTGTATGATGTAAATGTTCAGGCTATATCTCAGATACGATAGAATTTCAACATGAAACTTCATGGGTGTATAGATATCAATTAGGAAAATTGTCATTCACAAAAACCATAAACCTACAGTTTGTAAAATAAAATTGCCCTTTGTTGTTTTTGTATGATGTAACTTTTCATGGTTATATCTCAGATACAATACATGTATAAGATTTCAACATGAAACTTAGATATCAAGGAAAAGTGCCCTTCACATGGATATAAATTTATCATATTTGCTTGTTTTGTTTCACAAATATTTTTTAACGTGATTTTAAAGAGATTGTTCCTTGAAATACATGAAGCTTACGATAGCAAAGCTATGAAAACATATTTTTTTATCATTTCTGCATTAATCGGTGTACATGTACATGAAACATAACCGTACAAATGTTGTATTTTAGATAACAAACATGTTTATGTTTTCTGGTAATGATTTCATTCATACTTTAAGCATAATGTGTGCACCATATTTTTAAACAAGTAAGACATTACATTAACGTTTTGATGAAATAGATGTCATATTGAACTGTTATGATGTTTTCACATGACAGAAATACACATGTGAATGTATTGTGAGCAAACAGAAATGAGTATGGATCAATAGTTTTTATACATACCCTTTAAAGCAGAGATGAATTATGTAAATATTCATGTTAGAATCAAAATGATTAACAGTTTACTTTGGTAATTGCAGTAATAAACAATGATCAACAGTTCAAATGCTTGTTGTCGAACACATCAAGTTTGTGTCCATTTCTTATGTGGTTAAAAGAAAGTAAATGTTTGTATAGTGTCCATATTTTCATCATGCATGATTGGATTTTGACATAAATTGGTACAAATTATTGTCATAGTAACATGGCATATCACATGCAACAGCTATGTTGCTAGTTTAAAGGTCAAAGTCACAGTGGAACTACGTGCATTTTCCTTATATTGATATAGTGAAAGTATATGTTTCTGTCTGCCCCATAACTAAATAAAGTAGTGGCGTAAGTCTGGTAATCTGATAGGGAAGAGTACTTTTGTCTTGAAAAGAATCAACCAAGACACTGTCACTACTAAAAAATGTATCAGATGAACCATGCATAGAAATGATGTGGCATCAGTACCCCGTGATATCACAAAAAATCATAAGAAAAACCACTTTTTTTTTATTTCACCACATTGTCAGTTGTTTAGCAGTGATTGATGTGATGTAGTGTGAATACCTGTTGTTGTTCCAGATAAATACATTAATGTCCAACTTTTTTGATAGCTCACCTGAGAATGGGGTGTTTGGTGAGCTATTTGGTATTGGGGACCTCTCTAGTGTCGTCCTTATGCCGTATACAACTGGGACTGTTAACCCACTAGACAGTTCACTTAATAGCCAATCTTAACCAAACTTTCATAGTTTGTGTATGACCATTAAATATCCAATGGGATTATTAAGTAGAGTTATTGCCCTTTTTCATGCCAAAAATTGCAAACATGCCCTTGATTGTCGTCTCTTCTCAGGGGAGCACTTTTAGCCATATGGCCTCTTGTTGAAAAATTGACACCCACTTTTTCCACCCGTAAGAGTTAAGATATAGACATGACAATGAGCAAGAACACTATGTTTCACAAAATAGCTATTAAAAATGCCATTGTATTCATTGTCTTCTATTTTTGCTGCTTTCAGGTGAGCCTGGCATAGACGGTCTTTTGCGCGAGTACCCCTGGTTCCATGGCACACTCAGTCGACTGGAGGCGGCGCAGCTGGTACTGCAGCAGGGCGCACTCGGTCATGGCGTGTTCCTCGTGCGCCAGAGTGAGACGCGCAAGGGGGAGTACGTCCTAACCTTCAACTTCCAGGCGCGGGCAAAGGTAGGTTGAGTTCCTGGTTTAGATTGTTTTGTGTTTTTGTTTTTGATTTTGTTCAATTTTTGACCCAAAGAAAGGGTCTTTTTTTACAGAAGATTAATCCGGAAATCACAATAACTAGCAAGTTTTTGGTAGATTTTTCAGCTGTTTTAATAAAAGAAAATATAAGTTTCCAAACAATCATATATCATGTATTGAATATGTTATAAAAAAACAACAACAAATTTATCTTGTTCAAAATTTATAAACTTACCTATACATGCGTATTTTCTCAATGAACAATTATATAAGAATAATGAGTCCATTCAACAAGTTTTCAGTTTAATTGCGAAGAATGTAGATGGCCCTTTGGGGCCTTTGAGGGACCTTCATTAAACTACTATTCGTAAGTCACTCTTCCAGCATCTACGCATGACTATCAACAATGAAGGCCAATGCAGAGTGCAGCACCTCTGGTTCAACACCATATTCGACATGCTCGAGCATTTCCGCACGCACCCAATACCTCTTGAATCAGGCGGGTCATCCGACGTGACCCTGACGGACTATGTCGTGTCCCTTGATCGACACCTGACCCCTTCCCGGGGGTCACCGGTCCTTGGCTCGCATCAGAGGTCGAATTCGAACCCAAATGTAAATTCTTGGCAAAATGGGGACATGCGAGACATAATTGTTATTAGCGGGTCAATACGTGCTAGGACTGAGTCAATCGAAAACGTTATGCGGGAACAAGGGCAGCATAACGGGAGTCAAGGTCTTCAAGGTCGAGCCGTTGAAAATCATTACTCGTTTGTCTGACCAATTGTTCGCTTTTAGATTTCTAGGCCCATATTCATCACGTTCCTTAAAGAAAATTCCTTACATTCATGAAATTACTTAAGTTACTGGCTTTTTCATGCTGAGGTCCTTTTTACATTAAAAAATGTTTTTTAACAACAAAATACTGCTCAAATGAATAATATTTTATCAATTTTTAAGCAGAAAACAATTCCTTTTGAATAAAAAATTTGATCTGAAATGTTAATTTTAGTACATCTTGAGTTAACATTTCCTTTCAAGCGTTTGTCAATAATGGGCCCAGGGCATCATTTTGGTGAAAAATATTGGCAGTTAGTATGGGAACAAAGAGAGAAAACATGGGGAAAATTGCCGCATCGTTTTTGTAAAGTGAGTACAAAATGTAGAAGAAAAGTAAAATTTGTGTACATTATTTTAGTCGAAAAAAGAGAACTAAGTTACAAAAAGACCAAACGTGATTGCACGTGTAAACGTAGTCAACTCCGTTTTTAGCTGTAACAAACAGTATACAAATGGAAAGTATTTGTATTCTCTCTTTAAAAAGTTAGGATAATAAGTGATGTGCTTTCATTTCAAATATTTGAAATTTATTGATTTACAATAAGTAAATGAAAGCATCAATAAATGTACATATAGTATTACTGGGAAGAAGGCCTGTACAATTTACTACACAAATGTTTGTGCCCCCTTCTTCGAAGAAGAGGGGGTATATTGTTTTTGGCCTGTCTGTCCTAAACTTTAAACTTGGTTAAAGTTTGGTCATTACTTTTGCAATATTGAACATATTGAACATAGCAACTTCATATTTGACATGCATGTGCATCTCATGGAGCTGCACATTTTGAGTGGTGAAAGGGCAAGGTCAAGGTCATCCTTCAAGGTCAAAGGTCAAATATATGGGTCAAAATCGCTCAAAAGGGGGCTTTGTGTTTCTGACAAACACATCTCTTGTTCACTTTATTCTGAAATAAGTGTTTAACATTGTTGTTTCTTTATTTACAGTTTGTTAAGTTTTTAATGTTGCATATACAAATGTATGTATAGAAGCTATTTGTTATGATCTTTATTAATAAAGCCGTACATGAGAAAAACATATACATATTTTAAAGGGGTGTTGCTGCAGTTTTGCTGATTTTTTTCCATCTTATAGATTTTGTTCAAACTTTATATTCAAGTACTACAAACAAATACTATATGAAAAATGAAATGAAAATATAGGGTCACCCGGCTTGTTTTGATTTTATTCACCATTATATGACATGTACTTTTTCATTTACACTGGAAAATCTCTAATTGTGTTAAACCAATTAATAACCTATGAAACAGGCAACATGTAGATATTTTATAATCTGAGATAAATAATATACCATTAAATTAAACCACACAATGCCAAAAAATGGAGAACACAAGTTAAATTTTAAGAAATTTAATTTTATAATTTTTATGTCACCCCAAAAAAACGTTACTTTTTTACTATTTTAACCACATAAATGGAATTAAAAAAAAAGTTCTGTCTAATAGAATTCTGCGAAACTGCTCAAATATGTTCATCTACATGTTGTCATCATAAAACACAAATAAAAAAAGGGGGTCACCGCACTTTTAACAGAGATTTTTCTGTTTAAGAATCCCTACCGTCTATGTCAAATTTCATAAAATACAGCAATTAGGCAAAACCCAACTACCAGTACATAGATTGCTAGTGATATGCATAAACATTATACATTGTTTGAAATCTTAACTGGGATCACAGCAATAATACAATATTTAATCACAAACATAAGACCATACAGTATCAAACTCGACCTTAATCAACAATAACAGGGACTTATTGACAGATTTCGGCATGTTTTGAAGTTTGTGATTAAATGCTTGAAATTTATTAATGTAAACACTAGGACTTTAGAGCTCCAGTTAAAACAAGAATGAAATAAAGAAAGAAAAAAAAAAAGTAAAAAAAAGTTAACCGCACCTGGGGTCGAACCACTGACCTTTGTACCTATTATGAACCAACTCGGTCATTTGTGATGATTCTGATAACAAAAATATTGGGTTGTGATAATAGCATCAGGTGTTGCTATAAATATATCCTCGGTAAAATAAACTGCTGCAACCCCCCTTAATATTTTGAAATTATACAAGTAAAAAGCAAACGAAAAAAAAAAACAAGACAAATCCTAATANTTTAACCACATAAATGGAATTTAAAAAAAGTTCTGTCTAATAGAATTCTGCGAAACTGCTCAAATATGTTCATCTACATGTTGTTATCATAAAACAAAAATAAAAAAAGGGGGACACCGCACTTTTAACAGAGACTTTTTTGTTTAAGAATCCCTACCGTCTATGTCAAATTTCATAAAATACAATTAGGCAAAACCCAACTACCAGTACATAGATTGCTAGAGATATGCATAAACATTATACATTGTTTAAAATCTTAACTGGGATCACAGCAATAATACAATATTTAATCACAAACATAAGACCATACAGTATCAAACTCGACCTTAATCAACAATGACAGGGACTTGTTGACAGATTTCGGCATGTTTTGAAGTTGTTTGTGATTAAATGCTTGAAATCTATTAATGTAAACAATAGGACTAAAGAGCTCCAGTTAAAACAAGAATGAAATAAAGAAAGAAAAAAAAAAGAAGTAAATAAAGTTAACCGCACCTGGGGTCGAACCACTGACCTTTGTTCCTATTATGAACCAACTCGGTCATTTGTGATGATTCTGATAACAAAAATATTGGGTTGTGATAATAGCATCAGGTGTTGCTATAAATATATCCTCGGTAAAATAAACTGCTGCAACACTTCTTAATATTTTGAAATTATACAAGTAAAAAGCAAACGAAAAAGAAACCAAGACAAATCCTAATACATTAAACTCGTGTTAAAGGAGGATATAAATGGTTTTATCCACATACATACAGACAGGTATAAAACAATGTATATTCCCTCTCTTAAAGTACATTTGTATATATTTATATTGTAACCGTGTTATATTGATTAAATCTTAACAAATATAATATACAATGCCCATTTTTTTTTTTTAATGCATGCCTCCAGCGGAATTTAAACTCACGCCTAATAAGATTGTTTAGTTCAATGAGAATTTTACAACATCACAGTTTTGTTGTTGATACTTTTCTGATAGCGCACATGCATACTGCTATGCTGCATACCCATTTCATTCATAACAATTTTTCCACTACTGATTTTACCGTTCAAGCTTAAAAATGGCCCTGGGACAAGTTTTTAATAGTCCCCTACCGGTTTCACCGGAGGGGACTTATGGTTTTCGCTCTGTGTGTGTGTGTCAGTCTGTTTGTCCATCACACTTTTCTGGATCCTGCCATAACTTTTAAAGTTCTTCATATTTTTTCATGAAACTTGAAACATGGATAGATGGCAATATGGACATTATTCACGTCATTTCATTTTGTTCCTACGTCAAAAATTTTGGTTGCTATGGCAACAAATATATATAGAAAAAAAAAACTGACAATGGTGGAGCCGGTAGGGGACATCATTGCTTGGCAATAGTCTTGTTTTTTTTTAAATTAAATTTAAAAGTGCATTTATAAAAATGAAGACATATCACAAGCAGCCATTTAATACACTTTTTTGAAAGGATAATCTTATTTATGAAAATATAATATTGTATAACCTTTGATTGTAAAACCATGGATATCCCCCTTTAAGATATTGTTGTAAATTAAATATTGAGCATTAAACTATTGTTTCTCATTTTGAAATGTTAAGCAGTTACAACAGATTCACACTCAATCATCAAACTACATCTTTAACATTATATTACTAGAAGTATTTGAATGATATCCTTGGTAGGTTGACCTATAGCTTTTTGAATGTTAATTTTTCTTTTTTATGCAATACATATGTTTACTCATTTGATGTCTTATTCAATGCAAGTTCTTGTTTTCCATAGGGCACCTTTCTAAGGCCAAGTCTGTCTTTTGTATGATTGTTTTTTCTATAAATCTGAACAAAGTTGTATAATTATTTAGACAAGTTTCAAGTCTTCAATAAACAAACTTGAATTATTCAGACAATATGTATTTTAAGCCGGTACAGATTTTTTTGTCTTTGTTTATGTGAGCATATCTTATGCATGTTCCATAAGTTTATATCACCGATTAAACATTGTTGATTTTCCAGTGTTATGATGTGCACTTGTTGGTGTTATGCTGTTTCATTCTTTATATCTGTTGTTGTATTTACAAGCATTGTTGCATATTAATGATTGCTGTTTTACTTTTATCTGCACATCCCATGTTACATCTGTTATGTTGATATTTCAATACAAGTAAATCAATGCCAAAACTAAGTGTGCAGTTTGCAATACAAGTATATGCATGGTTTAGGAAGGAAAATGTCTTTGCTGCACATTTCTATCTCATTTACAATAGTTTCACACACAATATGCATGTTTGCTTTGTGTCTGTTTCATTATTTGTGCTTTGTTTGGGGTCTGTTCTCACTGTAAACTTGTTTGCCCTTTATAATTCATAGTTTGTAACAGGGGCTCGTGGTGTCAAAACCTGTTCACAAGGTTGATTTCAAGCTGTTGAACACTGTTGATGCCACATTTATTGCCCAATATTCATAAAACGTGGTCTGAACATTTGTTGTAATTATTTCTTTACTGAGTTAGAAAAGATTCCAGTCCATTAAAAACATGGCTACCATGAGGCAGGGCAGTTTTTCTCAAAGGTACTGTATCTAAGGTACTGATAAGAAGCAAACAGCATAAAACCTGAACAGCCTGCAAGTTACTCGCAGGCTGTGCTGGTTTTATGCTGGTTGCATATTGCCATTTTTACTTTGCCTCTGAGAGGGAAAGGGTAAAATATTCTCAATCTTCCAGCAATGCAGCTCTAAAGGAATGCAATAAAGCATAGGGCCTTTTATTATATAAGACCATAGACAATTGTTGTACTTATATTTATTTGTTTGTCATATTATGTTCATGTTACTGTATTTAACTATTTATATCATATTATTATGTTTTATTATAGTTATGGTATGTTTTGACAAACAAATATACAATACATTAATTTTTTTTTCTTAGACTCAGAACTTAAGCAGTTGATGTCACATGTAAATCTTTACACTTCTGACATGTAATATATTATACAATATTGTAAGAATAGTATTAAACAGTAGTAAACTGATTTGTGGTTGTTATCATTTCCAAAGAACATGTTATTGTTTTTGCAATATATACATATATCAGTACATTTGAGTTGCTCTAGTGTAAAGCTGACCCCCCCTTATTATGTATCAGTGACAAATTCTGGCAAATAAATTTGAAAACAACAATTTGAAGGGAGCAAAGTTATTATAAGTTCGAAGTAAAGTACTTGTCAGATCACCTAAAGAAATAAGAAAGAAATTGAATATTTAAATGTCACATGAAAGGAAAGGCGGTGCAACAATAACCAGTATTAATCCATACATATAGATTGCACAAATGCAAAGTCGTTTAAAAGGCTATACAATCTTTATAAAAACACAAATGTTTTCAAACAGTGCTTGTAAATGTATGTATCTTCGTTCGCATCAATGTCTAGATAACAAAATATTCATAATACACGCAACCATTCTTGTTATTTTTCTTTACTATCACTTAACCCATTTATGCCTAACGTCTAGAAAAAAGGCCTTGGCAAACAGCGTAGACCCAGATGAGACGCCGCATAATGCGGCGTCTCATCAGGGTCTGCGCTCTTTGCTTAAAGGAATTTATGTGAGAAATATTCTAAATATAGAAATAAATATACTAGACATCCCTAATTTTGGAAATAAATTGATCCAATTTAGAAGGATGGCAGAGTCCCCTAGGCATAAATGGGTTAACCAACGTTTGCAAGGTCTGGGATTCTTGAATTTAGTGGTTCTTTTTGCGTCACCGTTTTTGCACCTGATTGATTCCGAGCATCTGTTTCATCTTTGGTTAGTTTTGCGTCTTTTATGAGTGGTGCACTTTGATTGCTGCACTGTTCGGCTGTAATATCCATCTGATTATCCTCGACTGGCTGTATATCTACGAACGCCCAATTTGGTTGGTATGCCCCTGTAGCATTTGTTCGAGCTGCCTTCCACTTCAGGTTTTTCTTGACTGTAAGCTTTTCGTGCGGGCTGAACAGGATATGCCTGAATCACAGTGGCAGGAAGCCGCTCTCGAGCCAGGCGAGCGCCTGCGTACCGGAAGACGCATCATACACGTGACGAAAACGAAGAAAAGGAAAGTTAAGATCTTCATGAAGGGGAGAAAAGCCTTCAACAAGATGACGTGAGGTTGTTTGGAACACCAAGTATGATCTATTTTCTTCTCCAACAGAATAAGAACGTGATGGCCCACATGCAATTATCGATAAAAGCCTTCTAGTAGATGGCATGCGGCTGTTTTGGACACGAGGAATGGTAGATTTTCGCCATCTCGAATAGCATCTGTCTTGGGATAAACCTGTTGTCAAACTTGTTAAGAAAGAGGCACAGTCTCGGTGCGCGCCAGTGCACACAACAACTTGTTCCGAGCAGTAATTCATCGGCTCTACGCTTCCTGTTGTGGTAGTACTTGTCACATTCATCCGCTCTTTGTGTCCCGTTGTTATATCTTTATTCACATGAGAAGCGGTTTTCTGAGCAGATTTTGCAGAAACACGTTCAATATTGTATTGTCTCTGATCTCTGAGTGAATTGTCTTGCAAAACTCTAAGTACTTAAAATAAGCAGAAATGAAGCCTTTGCAGCCATACACGGACATCAAGAGAACGAGCAAAATGAATTCTATAGTTTACTACTTCTGCTGCATCTGCTGCTGCTGCTACTAGTACTGCTACTACTGCTACCACTACTACTACTACTTCTCTTTTCTTTCTTTCTTTCTTTCTTTCTTTCTTTCTTTCTTTCTTTCTTTCTTTCTTTCTTTCTTCTTAATTGAAACAATTACAGTATTCAAAACATATTGTGTATAAATTAATTAATTTACAGCAACACATTTTGCAGTGACATCAAACGATAACCGTGTTCTACATTGCACGAAAGTTCACAAAGATTGCGTCCCTTACGCCTAGATTTTATGATTCCGACTCAACGAATTATATCAAGTGTCGCTTGTTAACAGCCACGTTTACGGAAAACATCGGTTGGAAAAACCTCTGTTTCGTCAAATCGACTCTTTCATTTGCTCTGCAAACAGGTTTATAGGTGATTATTGAAATTTCTGATGCTGTTCAAAATCTTACCAGATCAGTATTCGGTATACATGAGTATAAGTCAATGTTGATTTGGCTAGGCACACTCGCGTGACATACCAGCTCACTTTTGGTTGTCTGTTTGACTGTTAACGAAATCAAACGTTGAATTAGCTCAGCATCGCAGCGCAACACATTTACATTGATTTGTCAGACATGAAGAAATTTGGTGTTTCTTTTCTGATAAAGAAACGCAATAGTGACAAAATAAACGAGTCAACTGTCATGTAAGGGGAATGCACGGGTGAAGTCTGCACCAGCTACAGCGAAGGGCGGCGCCTGCTTCAGTGTGTCACTTTACAACGGAGGTGGGATTTCCTGTAACCTTGCGGCACAAAATTAACGAACAAAACTACCAATTTTGTGAAGTATATTTGTTCCAAAAACGACTGTACAAGAAATGAGGCGACGGGTTCGATCGCCACTACGGGAGCGTTCTTTAGATCGCCCTCAAAGATTCAAAGTTCTGGTTTCACCCATGAAACAGACTCGAGAGCGTTAAAGTTAACATAAGGCTTTAAATGCAATCACGCTTAAATAAATATGTTTAATTGGCAAACGGGAGGGTATAATGAGATTTACTATCAATTCATTGTTATGCAATATGTACAAACTATCTTACCAGACCACAGCTAGCGTTGAAATTATGGCTATTATAAACGGAACACTGATTTTTTATGGGTTAACTTTATTTTACGAAATAATTAACGAAATATTCGTTGATTTTGATTGTTAATGGGGCTTTAAAAGGATCTGTCTGGTTATGATGTTTACGCATTAAAACGCAAAACTCGTTAATACATCGTGATGATATATAACTATTGTGGTTAGTCTACATTAGCGACACAGTAATTCACATGGACCGAAGTAGGGTGCAACGAAGCAAAACAACGAAACGAACACATAATTTTTAAAATATGTTCTCACATGATTTTACTATCGAATCCCGGGTAAATACAGTTTCATGCTTTTGTACATAATTTCACGAAATTTATGATCGAATCCTGGCTGTATAAGGATTGAAGCAATAAAAGTATGCGTTTTGTAACACTGCGTTTTGCAAGAATCAATATTTGAAATATGAAGAGAGTAAAATAGACATAAATTAATTATTTGGACCGAAAGCACTTGCATGAGTATCAAATTAATTGAAGTTTGTATTTAAATAGCTTATATGTATTTAATGCTCATGCCATTAAGCATTACATATTAGTGATAACTTCATTCGTTTCAAGTCCGAATTAATTAATATACGTACCATCACTAAAGTTATGTTTCAATTAAGCTGTATTTAAGTAAATGCTTACATAGTTGTTAAGTCTACATATTGTTTTGTTCACTAAGCTTACTGTACCTTATATATATATTGAAGAGTACAGAAAACAGAACATTGTTTGAGCTTTGCAAATGCTGATTTTTTTCTCGCGATTGGTTCACCTTAAATCTTAAATGCAGTGTAACAGAGCTGTCTACGCCTAACATACCTGTAATGTTGAACTCGAGAAGTAGAAGCGGGTTGTCAATAGGGGGAAATACAGGGATTAGAGATGGTAACTTTAAGCCAGACAGAGCTTGAATAGCGAATTTTATTGTGAACTTATAGAACTTTTTTACGAACATCTGGACAAAATTGTCTCATATCGGGACGCCGGAACAATCATTCAAATCGCGGGACTGTCCCGTCGAGATCTGGCATGTATGTTTTAATTCCGTTATCCATATATCAAATCAATGATTATCTAATCAGAATTTAGTTTCTCAAATCTAAAGCAATTAAAGCGTTCTTAAATGGTTCTTAATTCCAGAAAAAAATAGAGAACCCAAAAGCATAAATATTATCGATGGAAAGTAATCCAAATCAATTATAAGTATTGAAATAAATTAGAATTACGGTAATGAGTTTTCCTAAAATATCTTACATTTTATGAAACTAAACAGTATTTATTTAAAAAAAGAGCATAATAATCTATGATCTTAACAAAAATAATATTACTCTATCCTGTTTTTCAAAGCTGCACATAAGATACGATTTATAGTGGCATTTGTGGCAATCAGGAATAGTAATTTGCTCCGGACTGTCATAAGTTCGGACATTTTAAGGTTTAAAAATCGAATATTCGAATATATTCGAATAATGACAAATGAATACTAGTATTCAAATATCATTTCCAGTATTCGTTACCATCCCTAGTTTAAACAAAACGAGGCAGCCCATATTTTAATCCTAGTCACGGCGGGCATTTAACTGTCGTGTAAGACATTACATTTGTAACGTACGAGACGGACGCCAGTTCGAAACGTTGCTATGACGGAAATCAGTTCGACTTCAACGTTACTTGATTATATGTGACATGCGACGAACGGGCGCGTTATTCAACTGTTACGCTCAACTTTGCACTAGAAGCTTGTAATTATCAACAACCGATTAAACGTTTATGAATAACAAACAAGAATAAATGTGAATTAGAAATGGAACCAAAAACATAAACGAGATTAGAGTTTAATACAATTGCAAATACTGTTCGTTTGTTGAAAGCCCTCATCGTTCATATGCATGTGTTAGTTTAATATTAAGAAAACAAGTATTCACATTTAAATCGTATATACACTTTCAAAGTGCGACCGTTTCTTAAATTAATGTTATTTAACCCATTTATGCCTAGTGGACTCCCCCATCCTTCTAAATTGGATCAATATATTTCCAAAATTAGGGATGTCTAGTATATTTTTTTCTATATTTAGAATATTTCTTACAGAAATTCCTTTAAGCAAACAGCGCAGACCCTGATGAGACGCCGCATCATGCGGCGTCTCATCTGGGTCTACGCTGTTTGCCAAGGACTTTTTTCTAGTCGCTAGGCATACATGGGTTTAATCATTGGGATTTTAAACCAGGCTAAAGCCTGCGTTCGAACACTAACAGTGTGCACTTTCTTGTAATGTGATACATTTCACCTCGAAGGATATATAGGCCAGTCAGTAGGCGGTAAGCGTGTCTTACAATCGCCCCTGAAGGCCAGAATAGGCTACCGATATTTGCCCGTTTGCTATTGATATCACAGTCTGACTTCAAGTGTGTAACGAAAAGTATTGTGGTTAGATTTTTTATTTACAAAACGCAATGAGATATGAATGCGATATTTGAATGTGCGGAAGAAAAAATCTGTCTGAACGAATTAAAAACATGATATAAACTGGATTTTTACTAAAAAGAGATTGTCTTTAAACGAACAATATTAGTATAATATAATAACATGAACGTGTCGTCCCTGATTAGCCTGTGCGGACTACACAGCTAGTAAAGCAGGGTCGACACTTTATGCACATGCATTTAACACCCTTTTCACATAGCGAGGCTTATATATTATTGATGAATACGGCTTCAGGTTGTCTTGTAAGAATCTGATGCAAAACTAGATCATGTAAAATCAAGCTACTGTTAGCGATTATTTCCAACTAACTGTAAATTGCGCTTAATATCAGCCAACGGATCTGAGGTCTATAAAGAACAGGAACGGACTATATACAGACTTCAAAAGTTCACCACGTTTTACAAGCACATTCTACATGCAATTAATAGCGTTTTTGTTTTCGCAGTAAAAGTTATCGGCATCGTTTATAGCGACGTCTTCCAACAAAAACAAAGCGAAACTTCAGCTGCACAAGCAAAGAAAAATTGTATTATGGCATCATAAAAAATCAATATTATCATGTACACCCATTGCAAAATATAGTTTAAATAATACAATATACAAACTGTAAATTTAATATTCATTCTAACACGGCACGTGGAATCTTCCGTATGTAAGGGTAATAAACTATAGGCTATTCTGCAATTATTATGGGCATTTTAGGAAGAAACAGTTGAATCGATACAGTTCCCTCTGTTTAAAATCATTCATGCATGTTTTATGAATGAATGTCACACTTCGAAATACTATGCAAACACATGCAGCATATTCATAGGCCGGATTAATTTATAGCACAATTAATATAATCACACAATAAATAAATCCAAAATATGAACACACACTTAGAGGACGTGGTTTGTTGTTATTCATGCCACTCTGTAGATCTTCCCTAGATCAATATAGTAGAAACTTGAAATGTAGCCAGTTCGTGTTCTTCATTGCTGTAAGAAATGCATTGATAACAAGTGATGTGTTTGTGAAACACTATGTCCCCTTTTGAGCGATTTTGACCCATATATTTGACCGTTGACCTTGAAGGATGACCTTGACCTTTCACCACTCAAAATGTGCAGCTCCATGAGATACACATGTATGCCAAATATCAATTTGCTATCTTCAATATTGCAAAAGTTATGGCCAATGTTAAAGTTTGTGCAAAAAACCAACAAACCAACAGACAGGGCAAAAACAATATGTCCCCCAGTATAGACTGTGGGACATAAAAAGCTTAAACTGTTCACTTTAAAAATCACCTCAGAATACGTATTTACCCACAGTTCAAAATATACTTTCGTTGACTTTTTTTCAAAGCCATTTATTTTAAATGTGCGTTTGGTATAAAAAAAAATCACGTACAATTGAACAGTTAATAACAGAACTTCTAATAACAATGTTCAAAACAGTTTATATCTGATATTTCATAAAATGAAATCTACTTATAAAATCATTGTCAGGTCATTTCAAATCATATGTTTTGGATCGATGCCTCTCCCCCTGATCCCTTATAGGTGTGTGAAAACACGAACTTTCTTCTTTTTCTTATAGTTTCATTCTTTATTCTCATTTATATACATACATTACATATTCATTACAGTAAAACATATTCACATTAAC